>JAHBMJ010005869.1:57500-63344 GCA_018398765.1 Chromera velia | reverse complement strand
CTCTCTCTCTCCCTCTTTCCCTCTTTCCCTCTTTCTCTCTTTTCTCTCCTCGTGCCTTTTTCTATGAGTTCTTCATTCACTCTTTCTGTTATGTGCTCTCTCTCTCTCTCTCTCTCTCTCTCTCTCTGTGTATGTGTGTGTATGTATGTGTGTGTGTGTGTGTGTGCATGTATGCATCCGTGACCGTATGTGTCCGTGTGTGTCTGTGTCTATGTCGATGTACGCCGGTGTCCACAAGCTGACGCAAGCATGTTTGGTTATATGTATACATCATTGTCTGTTTAACTTCTTTCTCCCCTCCTTCCCTCCCCTTCTCTCCCTATATCTCTCTCTATCTGTCCCTCCGTCTCTGTTTTGACATCGACTCGGAGTCCTCTCGGCACCTCCCTTTCCACCTCCTCCCGGTATTTCCCCTTCCTCCCTGTTTTATCTTCGCTTTCTCTTTTGTTTTTCTCCATTTATCTCTCTTTTAAATTGTCTCAATCCTGTGTACATTTACTCCGTTTTTCCTTCTCTCAATCCTGTCATGCAGACTCTCGACTACGACTTCCTCTTTGGACTCGCTTTTCTCCTCCCTATAGTGACTGTCCTCTCCTCTTTCTGTATCCCCAAAGCTCCCTAGCCAAGCTCTTTTTACCTGCTCTCCTCCCCCCTTCTTTTTTTCTTCTCTCTCGAAGTCTTTTTTTTGTCTCTTTCTTCTCTTTTTGACTTTTTGCTCGAGGAAATCCTCCGCTGAAATCATGCACCTTTCTTTTCTTTCTGTTACCATATGAATCACTCTTTCCTTTCCAATCGCTATGCCATTGGTTTAAACCGCATGAATCTTATGTGATGGTATGTATGCAGCTGCATTCCTTCCTGATTTGAAAGTTGCAGATCGATAAGCAATGACCTGCGCCAATGGGATTCGCTTTAGATGCAACCCCCAGCCTGGGGTGTCATTTTTACTTAAAGTTCACATGTTTCCATGCACATGCATGTAAATGACAGCTAAACTGTGCCGAAACATTTAATTTTGAAACACTTGTGTCAGCTGCTGGGTTCGACGCATACACGCTATAGAACTGGGTGTGCACAAGCTGTTTTGAAGTTAGATCCCAGGCCGGCTTCTTTTCAAAAAATTCAGTGACATGCATTTATGAAAAATAATTCAAAAATTTAATTTGTTCAGCACTTAAAGCGCGGATCTTAGTCAAATCATCTGACAAAGCAGTTTTCTAGTTTTTATTACTATTTAATAGACTATTAAATATTTTGTAAAAAAAATGTTTATAATTAACTTTTAAACCATCGTAAACCACTCAGTCCAGATAAACTAGATTTTAAAGGAATTTAAGATTATATGACAGTGTATTAGTTTCTGCAAAATGTGCCACATTGTATATGACTGATATAGTCATATTACATTTTTTTTTGTAAATAATTAGTTGATGAATAAATAATGTATGATCATCTCTTTCATTCTCAATTATATGGTATTAGGTGGAAGATTTTAAATTTATCAATAGGCTAGAATTTAGGCTTTTTTGAATGAGTTAAGATAAAAGTCCGACTTGAGGGCAAAAGTCCACTTTTAAAGGCATAAGCCTAAGCCCAAATATTTCTCTGCAGGAGTAATGCCAATCTGTTTGTTGTGGGTCTTGTTCCAGGTTTCACAAATGCCGTCGAGCACGTGCTTGTACAAGACTTTCGGCAGGTTCAGCTCTTTCAGTGCAGTCTGCACTAGAACTCAAGCTGTGCGGGTGGTGGTGTCAATCGCCCCATGTAGACCATAACAGTACGGTGGCGCTGGCACCATGGCGATGTACCATTTTCCTAGGCCATTTCCTCCCCGCTGTCCACAGCTCCTGCGCCTTGTCTGCCTCAATAGACTCGGGAAAGCTGCCATAGCATGCCTTCCATCTGAGCAGGTGTGCGCCCAGGTCGCCTTCCACCTTGCGGTTGGCGCCTGCCCTCATGTCCCATTTGCCGGTGTAGTAGTCGAGCATGAAGGAGACTGCGTACTCACCCCTCCCTCCCATGCTACCACTGTCATTAATGAACCAGTGGTCCCAGTAGACAACCTGTCCGAACCGAGTGACTCGCGATCGGCGGCCAGGAACTGCATGGAGAGACGGAAAGATTGCATTTCTCCTTTCACAGACATGACAGTCAGCATAGACTTTTTGCCACGCTGCATGACTCATGCGAAGACCTTCTTCTTTTAGGGTCTCTTCTAACTTCTCTTTGCCTTGGTGCATAAGTCTTCTATGCCAAGTCATGCACGTCTCCTCGTTGGCTTCCTTCAGTCGCTGGCTGTGTTTGCTTGTGGACACGGCTGCTGCCAGTCCATGTGCCCCTCCCAACTCCAAATGCTGAAATCGTTCGGGGTGCAACTGTACTATGGGAACAGCGAATCTGTCATCCCCCCTGGGGTAGTCAATTTTTACTTTCTTCCTTCTCCCCCATATGTCCTCAAACACGCAGTGGGAGTTGACTGCATCAGCTTTGTCATTGTTTATCACTTCGGAGGACAGAAAAGAATGGACGGAGTCATCTTCAGACAGCCATATGCGGATTACAAGTGGCTTGTCTGTGCGTTGCTGCCAGTTGTCTGGCTCCCCCTTGAGAAGTATCACTGGAAGGGCAACTATGCACTCCATTTTGGTTTGCACAGCAGGGGCGTCTCCGTGGGCCTGTCCAAAATCTTAGGTAGACGGCTTATGCGCAATCACGTACCGTCTGAACACACGGGTGGAGCCTATGTTATCTGTAGCACCTGTGTTGGCCACAAACTTGTCAATCGGAGGAGACGGACGTTTTGTCTATCCCATGCATGCACCAACGGAGAGAAACGCCATGTCCGTGACCGTGATCCTGTCACGCACACGGATTCCTTGCTCAGATGACTCCTGTCCCCCTCCAACCTGGCCTGCATACCCTTGAGGCCCTCTTGGTCCGCTCTTCCCCAGCTGCCTGTTTTCTTCATCCCTCTTTCTCATCCTGCACGCGACTGCATCGTGCCCCTTTCTACTGCAGGGTTTGTAGCCACAGGTGCATCCGAGTGCAGGGTATGGGAAGCCCGCATTATGACCACCAGGGCATGCACATCTGGGACAAGCATCGCGGAAACCTCCTCTGTGATTGAGAGGATCTCCCTGTGCACTCCCTGCGCCGCTAGAGCCCCCTCTGCCGCCCTGGTTCCTTCCCCTGCTTTGCCCCTTTCCCCCCTTTTCGTTTGAAGACCGGGTAAGAACATTTCCAGGGCCAACAAAACCTACGAGATGGAGCTGCTTTTGCACCGTCTACTATACGACAGAAACGAGACCGGCAAACTCTTCCTTTACCTTTGGACCTCTAACTACTGTTTGTGTAGATAAGGCACTGCCACCTCCCCCACCGAGAGCATCACCGACCAAGGACCACGAATCTCCCTCCCGCGTTTCCTGAAAGCCTTTCAGTTTGTCAAGGATCTTTTTCGGATCCTCTTGGTCGGCTGCATCCATCGTCACCTTCAAGATGGCGTGAAAGGACGGCGAGTGGCACTGCCGGGAGATGGACTTTAGAAGGTGCATGGCCTTGTCCTCATCTATGATTGTTACCCCCACTTTGGCTGCCCTTTGCTCTATCAACCCCCACTTCACAGTCCACTTGGAAATGCGGTCGAACACGAGCGACTTCGAGAACTCCGTATACTCTGCCTTCACTGCCTCTTTCTTTTCTCTGTCCTTCTTTTCTAGCGGGATCCTGATAGTCTCCCACATGGTCGTACAGAACTTGTCCCAGTTTATGTCTGGGGCGGAGGTGTTCCTATTGGAGAACTCAGGAGTATGTACCTTCTTAAACAAGGAGATCACCAGCTCTCTGCAGTCTGGATGCCCCTTTACTGATCGGAAGAGGGCTGTCGCGACTTTTGACAGTTGCTCATCCTTGCTCAGCTTCTTGAAAGCGGGGTCACCCTTGCAGATAGCGGTGCAGTCCAGCTTGAAACCTTCGAAACTGTCCTTTACTCCCAGAACCGGGAAGTAAAGACGGGAACCTGTTTCGTCTGTCATCCCTCTGGCAGTACAGAGAGAAACCTAGAATTACAAGCCGAAGGTTAGCAGCAACAGAGAGAGGAAAACAGACTGAGCTCTCTATCAGTCAAGTCTCTGGACAAGAGAACACGGGACAGGTCTTTACCTGCATGCAGAGAGCACCAGCAGAAAGAGCTAGCGCTCTAGACATGATCGACATAAAGATCTACTTCTTACGCGAAACCTCTGGCAGTTGCCCAGAGTAGTCTTTGTCTGCTTTTGTGTCTTGCATTGACCACGAATGCATGAACGTCAATTTGAATTGCCTCAAACATGCTTTTGCATGCATGCATTTTATTTCATTTTATTTCTGCACGTTTACAAATATTCGCGCGCGTATTGCGCCGTTCTGATTTAACTAGCTTCAACTAGAGTTTGAATCATATCTAGGATCCCAGTTTCACTTAGACGCTTAAAAAGATTGACCAAAACTAGCTTCGGCTAGAGCTTCGAAATGTATATCGCCCTAGATATCGTCAAAAAGCCAGTCAAAGAACTTCTCCTCTGTTTGCTCTTCTGTCTGCATCCATGCATCCATGCTTCTTGTCACTCTTTGCATAGAACAAAAAAGAGCCCCCTTTTTCCTTCGTCCGCCCGGCGCTCGCCTTCATCCCTGTAATCCCTTTTTGCGATGGTCGCTGCGTGCAGTGCCATACACGCAGACTTCATTCATTTTTGAATTAGCATGAATGGTGAAACGACGGACCGGGTCACTCCCCCTGTCTCCCTCGTCTCTCACACTCAGTTGGTCCATCACCTAGTCCATCACCCGGCATCCCTCAGCACGAGTCGATACCGCATGGGGATGATACTGAAGTGGCTGCAGAATTTACGAGAAAGAAAGGGCGGATACAAGTCAATGTGAATGGAAAACAAGAAGACATGGTTAGTTTTTTTAACAGACACAGCAAAGAAAAGAGAGAAAAGTCTGGTGACAGTGCAGTTGAACAAGGGAAAAAAGATCGGTTGGTCCGTGTTCAACAAAGTCGATGATGGAATGGTGAAGACACTAGTAGACACACTAGTAGAGACAAACGTACAATAACAACTAGGACTAGAACTAGGGTTAAAACTAGGGTTGAAAGATGTTTAAAACTTTGAGTTGAGTAATAAGTTCGCGAGGAAGTTAGTTTAAAAGTACTTCCAAAAGGTGCTCCTCTAGGTGCTCTACGAAATCCTTCGTAGAAAAAAAGAAAAAAAAAAAATCTGGAAGTTTTTATTTTACCACTGTGCGTCGCCTAGAAGCAACACCAACCAGTTAAAGTATTGAGAACACATGGCGAAGGAGAAGAAGACGAGTAAGGAGACAAGAGAGCAAGAAACGATCAAATAGGCAGAAAAGCTGAGCGAATTGCACGCTGACTCACCAGCTTGGTTGTTTTTATCCGTCTGTATGCCCACTACAGCTGCAGGCGCTGTGTAGTTTGAAGTTCCGTCCACTGTCCCGTTCCCTCCGTCTCTGCCTCGCCCCCCACCGTCGGGGTTTCCTCCCCCATGGTTGGGGCTTCCGCTGCCTCTGTAGCCTCGTCGGTCATTGTTGTTGTAGTTGTGCCTTTGCCAGTACTGTCTGTGTGGAGTTTTGGGTCTCTGGAAGTTTTTCTCTCTGCCCCCACTTCCGTTACCACCTGACGACACTTTAGGGCTTATAGGTTTTTCCTACGTGGGTAAGTCTGTCCTATATGAGTCCAAGTACTTTCACGCCTTTCCATCAATGATCTACTTCAATCAACTGTGGTTTCATTTCTCTGCATGCTTTTTGTACGGCTTAATTCAATCAGATGTGTATCGT
>JAHBMJ010005869.1:0-55000 GCA_018398765.1 Chromera velia | reverse complement strand
GGTTTCTGAGTCACCAGCTCAAAGGCCAACAAACCAACGAACCCCATCATGGCAAGACGCCCATTGATCTTCTCAGGCCAATTGTGAAATCCGATCAAAGGCTCCTCGCTCGCTTCGGGGCCAAGCTTCCACTTCTGTTCGTACTCACTTCTCGGCTTCAGGGCCTGCACTCACAGAAGATTCACGTACAGAGTCAGACCAAAGAAACAAGGTGAAGAAAGGAGACGGGCAAAAGAAGGCCAAAGAGCGTACCGAGGTGACCAGGGGGTTTGTTTCCAGTTTGCGTGATGACCTCGTCAGAAGAGGACGCGCAGGGCCAGGAAGAAAGGCCAGACTCTGCGTCAAACCCGTGGCAAGGAAAACGGCAAACAAGACCAGACGTGCCATCTTTGTGTGCCTCCGAAGATTCTTGTAACAGAAGAAGCGATCACACAACAACAAGGTAACTTACAATTCCATCGGAACCTAATTTGCTTTTCACTTGCAGGCTAATTCGCCACGTCTAGCTGACAAAAGCTGTGGAATGTGACGGGGTGTGCTGGGTTGGATGAGCAATGGGCAACCATGCAGTGAAGCAGTTGCCATGCAGCATTTAATTGCCAGCCTGGACGATGGCCCGGAAAGCGTATAGCTGAGGGGCACTTACAAAGAGTTGAGGTGGGAGGCCGACGTACGTGCTGAATCTCCGATTGAAAAACTGCATGACGCACGCAATTTTCATCATTGCGCCGGAAATATCGCTGAGAGGGCACTTAACAAAACTCGAGCACTTCCAACTCCAGTTAATTCCAAGTCTAAAGTTAATTTCGCTTTCCGGGCCATTCGCACGGAGTACATCAGATGTTGGAGACTTGTTGGAGACGAAAAAAATTAAAGACGTCCATATGCATACTATGCATGGCCCCGGAACGACGTGGTAGACTTACGGTAGACACTGTGTGCGAGGGCCCCCAAAAGTGATCAATGAAAATGTCCTTAATTGAAGACCCGGCACCCGGCACCCGGCACCGCACGGATACCGATCGAAAGCTGCATGGGTGGGGGTGGGGGTTAGCGGGGGTGGGGGTGGGGGCGGGAGCATGCACTTTCGACTCTACGGCACACATATTGAGCACATTAGGCGGCGCCATGGCGGCATTAAGAATAAATCTGACGGTTTGGAAGAAAAGACAGTTTATCTAGCAGTCTATTAAATTATATTTTGAATTAGCGGTAATTAACAAAAAAAAAAAAAAATGATTTTCGTTTTTTTATTTTTTCTTGTAATGTCAGACACAAAAGTATGTTGTTTGAGCTATTGTTTACTATTGTTTAAGTGTTTTTATGTCATTATTTCTTTGTTTTAATGATAAATAAATGTTGTTGCACTGTTATACAACTGTTGTTTACGTGTTCCAAGCTCTTGCAAATAGTGTTGTTACATCTTGCATACATGATCGGGATCATCATCTATCATCATCAAAAAAAAAAATATAAATTTGCCTTAGAGGCTATATTTTGTATGTGTGTGTGTTTATGTTTGAAAATTACCCTTAAATTTTGAAGAACACCCTTTTCGAACGACTAGTATGTTAACTCTAGTGGTAACTAACAAAATAACTTTTAACACCTCAGCATACCTCAGCATAGAGCATATTAGTAGAGCACATAACATAAGTGCATGCCTTTTTTCGTTTTTGAATAAGAAAGTGTACACAATCAGAAAAAAAAACGAAAGCACAAAAGCATGTCGAAGCAGGTCGACATGCCTATATGCATTCTTAGTTTTTTTTCAAATATTTCTGAATTAAGGGTTATAATAGTTATCCCCCTGACACTCAAGGCTACTTGAAATTTTATGCCGCTCAAAAATCCACTCTTGAAAGGCAACGCCGCAGGCGCGGCTTATGTCTTGAAAAGCCGCGCCGCAAGCGCTGCCTATCTCTTGAAAAGCTGTGCCGCAGGCACGGCCTATGTCTTGAAAAGCTATGCCGCAAGCAGAGCCTATGTCTTGAAAAGCTACACCGCAAGCAGATCGAGCCTAAATCTTGAAAAACTATGCTACAAATAGAGCCTATGTCTTAAAAAGCTACGCCGCATGGAAGGCTTATATGTTTAAAAAAAATAAAAAAAAGCTAGCGACACTTTCTGTGATTTCAGCAGTGATGTATGAATTGTAAGCATTCATTCATGCATGCTAATGCATACAACATTCAAGCTAACGCATCATTCACTGTCTGAGTCTTCAGGGCCGGAATATACAAAGTTATCGAGATGACAAAGCTCACAATAGTCCTGATGGGCGCCCCTATAGGCAGCCACACAAAGACCCCGAGCCCCGCACCGTTCCAGTCTCTCTTTCTGTTGCTTGTCTCTTTTTTGAGCTGCTGTATGCTCCTTTGCGATGTCGAGAAGGACAGTAAAAGACTCTGGGACGCAGTTGCCCACAGGAGCATCCATGCATTCCGGTGCTCTGTAAAGGTAACGCAACAGTGGGGCACATACGCGTACAGTAGAATAAATTTTGGCGGCACTAGACGGCACGAAACGGTGCCGCCGCTCAAAAATCCTAACTTGAAATTAAATGCCGCTGAAAAAAAAAAATCTTGAAAAATGTTTTTAAGAGCAGCTTAGAGTGTCGGGGGGGTAGTAATAGTGTCATAAGCCATATAAACTGGTCCTACAAACATAAGAGGAACTCTCACAAGGTTTATGTCAACTTTATGACCTTTTATCAGAGAGCTGACTTGCATCAATCCCTTCCAGATGCTTGTGACTGTGATTTAATAACTCCCTCTGACAGGGGAGACTGAAGAAGTAGTCGCTGCTGAGAGGTACTGAAAGCCGAAATTCAAGATTTGTGCAGGGGCGGTGGGGGGTGGTATAGTTTAGCGCAAGTATGTCCATCATCAAGTGATGATCACGTTCCTGCATGCACCATGACAGATGCATCGGCTGTCACCCTACCGTAGAAGGCAAAAAGAGAAGGAAAAAAAAACACTGGAAAGGGCAAACAGAAAGACGCAACTGTTGGGAGGGAGGGAGGAAGGGAGGGAGGGAGGGAGGGAGGGAGGGGGTTCTGGAGATCCTGCCCGGGGCACCGTCAGAGGTCCGTCATGCACGCACATGCACACACAGGGGGAGGGACAAACAGGGAAGACCACAAAAGAAAACAGGGAGTTTAAGGCATGCAAACAGAGTTGTTCCGAGCCTTATTCGATTTCCGAACGGAAGCAAAGAGCATCCGACAGCTGGAAGCACATTCATGTATGAGCAATGTATGGAGCACGGGAACGTGATTTCCCTCTGCTGTCTGAAAATTACGAACAATTTCCTGACACCTGTGACCGTGGAAACGAGATTGCTCCGTTGCCGTGCAGCCACGTCCACTATGGTGGATTGATGCAACAAAAAAAAAGGAAAACACGCGCACTTAATTAGAGTATTCTGCTCTTCCTACTCTGCACCTCTTTTTTTTTCATGGCGATTCCTCGTCGTCTTTGATTGTTCTTTGAGTGTCTCTCGCACTCTCCATTCTTCTATCCTTCTTTGAGTGTCTCTTGCACTCTTCATTCTTCTATCCCTCTTTGAGTGTCTCTTGGACTCTCCATTCTTCTATCCTTCTTTGAGTGTCTCTTGGACTCTCCATTCTTCTATCCTTCTTTGAGTGTCTCTTGGACTCTCCATTCTTCTATCCTTCTTCGAGTATCTCTTGGACTCTCCATGCTTCTCCCTTTCACCCCTCTCCTTCAAATTAAAATTCGTTTTCCATTTCCCGACTCACCGTCATTCCCTCCCCGCGATCCTCCCTCTACGCTTCACTTATCGATTCTCTCCTTAATTCCCGCTCTCGCTCTCTCCTTCCCTCCTTTCCCTCCCTCCCTCCCTGTCTCACTCACTCACTCACTCACTCACTCACTCACTCACAGTGACTTACTCACTCACTCACTCACTCACTCACTCACACACAGTGACTCACTCACTCACTCACTCACTCACTCACTCACTCACAGTGACTCACTCACTCATGGTGACTCACTCACTCACTTACTCACTCACTCACTCACTCACTCACTCTTTCACTCACTCACTCTCTTCCTCCGTGGCCTCATCTAAACCTGTCTCTTTCCCACCTTTCCCTCCCTCAAAGTTCGTGCCCATTGTAAATTTTTTGTCTCTTTCCGTTAATTTCGCACTCTCCTCTGGGTCCCTTATCAATCAGTGTCACCCTCCCTCCTCGAGGAGTCTGTCAAACTTTCTGTTTCCCTTTCCATTTCCTTCACGCGAGGTCCTCTTCCAGCTTCCATTTGCACCTCCCCCAACGTTTGCAGCTCTTGTCAATGCTTCTCCCGTCGAGTTCACATTCTCTCTGGGAAGCTCGTTTGCTTTCGTCGCCTCCCCACAAGACCTTCCACGTGCAAATCAGAAGCTTTTGTTTCTCACATAATTCGGTCTAGCTCTCTATCTTTGTGGCGCCCGCCTGCCCCCTTACTCCCCCCACTGATCTGCTCAACCAACGCAAAAGTGACTCTCAAGCTTCAAAAAACGAAATAAGTTGCATCGATTCACTCTCAGTCTGCCCTCTCAAGGACCGCGCTCACGCCTCTGCTCAGCTAGTGCAGTGAGCCTCGACTGATTTGTTGTTTGAGAGCGAGAAAAAGGCAAACACGAAATAGAACAACAAACCCACCGCAATGAGAATGTCCGTTCTTTTTCGTCAAACCCTGCAAAGAGACTCAAAGCTAAAGAGGACAACGACTTCATGTTTTTTTTGTATGCATCCATGATCGACCGACAATTTGAAATAAGCCACCGAGCCCAACTGGGACTAAATTACTGGCCATCTGTATAACTGAGAGAGAAACAATCGTCCAAAAATAAGTATTGCAGTACTGACTGCATGACCGACCGACTGAAGAAGCCCTAAAAAAATCAGCTGACCTCGTGTCTACTCCGCACCAGCAGGAAGGAGCTCCTCCCCCCCCCCCTCCGAGGGAAGAGACGGAAGGGACGAGAGGGAAACTTAGGAAAGGCAAGGGTGCAAACCGACCTTTTACTTCACTGCTTTGCTTTGCGCTTTCTCTGGTTCGGTGCGGCGTGGCGGTTGTATTGCGGGTCGCTGCAGAAACAATAAATCAAGAAGGCATAAAACAGCTGCAGACCCAGGCAACAAAAGAGGAAAAGAGCACCTTATGGATCTGTTTCGTCTCGTTTGTAGTTGCTTTTGCTCATCGCTGCGAACGGTTGCTTTGTGGACGTCTGCATATAGGGGTTGGCATGCAAAAAGTAATCAGGACTCTGCCGAAAAGCATTGCTTCTCATGAGAGAAACACTCTGAGGGTGCGCTAATCAATCAGGTTCCCCATCCGTTTTCTTCTTAGTTTTTTAACACCTCAAGTCGCACGTCTACAGCTGTACACATCTCCCGCTCACCCATGCATCTTCTAGGCCCTCTCTCGTTTTTCCTGTGATCACGTTCTCTGAGTGAAGAAAAGAAAAGCACGTCAGATGACAGCTGTCGGTGACTGTCTGACCTTGTCTCCGGTCCCTCTGCACGTGCCGACGCCGACCCGATTCCCACTGGATCTGCACGTGCCGACGCCGACCCGATTCCCGCTGGATCTGCACGTGCCGACGCCGACCCGATTCCCGCTGGATCTGCACGTACCGATGCCGACCCGATTCCAGAGTGAGCCATTGACAGGCCTGCGATTCCACTCGCAAAACAGGTACCGTAGAAGTGAGCAAACATGATGTGGATCAAGACGACAGCCAAGCCGATGTTTTTTAACCTCCTTGCCTTCTTTTTGTATGGAGATGCACTTCGGAATCCAGAATAAACGAGGCATTCTGACCTCTCCTCTCTTTTCCTCCAGTTCACCCCAATGATCCAATGATACCCGAATGAACAGAAAGCAAGGAGAAATAAACATGCAAAAAAGTTAAGAAAGGTTGACAAATCGAAAGCCCCATGCAGGCATCATCACAAAAGAAGAACCAATAAATAATTCCCCCCATTGAACGCTGGCGCATGAAGAGCCCTACTTACACGACCACCATCATCGCAAGATCTTGATCATGCATTAGACGAGAAATGATCCACTGAAAAGACTTCAATAAAGAAAGCAAGACTCACCAATACAAGCGATTCTGGGTTCGCTCCACCCAGAAGCGGCAGCCTTCTCCCAAGCCTCCATTTTGGCACGCTCCTGTATGGCCACTTTCCACGCGTCTGCACCGGAGGAGAGAGACACGAAGTAGCATAAGCACACAGAGAGCTAGACAGAGAGCGGATATTCAGACAGGTAGACGGCTTGGTACAGGCATATTCACATACACAAGCACACACACACACACACACACACACACATACACACACACACACACACACACACACACACAATCTCACACGCATTCATACACCCTGAAACACATACACACACAAACAGAGAGAGAGGCTTAGAGAACGGCAAATCTGATGGAAACAATCGTTTGCCGTTTGGCCACGAAGAACGAGGCAGAAAAAACAAAGTCAACAGCAGTGTACGTCTACATAAAACAGTGATTTTCGACGTGTCAAGGTTTTCTGTGCTGCGGTTCAATAACTTTTACTATGCAAACGCAACAATTCGAATCTTTTCATTCAGGCCAACCTAGGAACGTTGGCTCGGGGGGGCCCATTTCAGTGACCTTCGGATTCTGAAGCTCTGCACATAAAATGATAGAACTGATGATGGGTTTCCCATGCAACACTGGGTATGCCATGTTCATGTTCCAATCTGTATGCGACCGTAGGATACGCAGAGAAGATCCCCACCTGGGTACATGCCGACATGCCGGTACATGCATGGAGGGCATTGTGCGAATATGCATGGACGGACAGGAACTGCCAGGAGTCCGACGCCTTTTGGCATTCGAATCCGACAGGTGAAGTGGCATGGACAGCTTTCAAAACACCCCCAATTTCTTCCTCAGGCCTCGCTACACACTTTGCAGAACTCGAGGAAGGCGAAAAGACGCCGTAGGCAAAAATCTGTCTGTCTGCCTGTTTGTCTGTCTGCCTGTTTGTCTGTCTGCCTGTCTGTCTCAGACTGTCTGTATGTCTGTCTGTGTGTCTATCCGTGTCTCTGTCTGTCTGTGTATTTACTGCCGTCCCGTCTACCTGCCTGCCATGGTCCTTGTCTGCAAGAATATGAGCGGTCTGCATGCTGTGCAGAGAATTGTGCATATATTTGTCGCGTGGATACGTACATGGCCCGACATGGCCAGCACAAACTTACGGCCGGTCTTGCAGATGACTTTTTGCTGACTTACGTCGGAAAGTCGCCTTGAACGCGTGGAGATTTAGTGCACACCCATCCTGGCTGAAGCTATGCGTGTGGGCTACCCACTCTCCCTGCTTGAACTTAAGAAAGACCCCGCGGACCTGAAAAAAAATTAAAGCATGCGAGAATACAGATGGGCAAATACATACATGCAGACAGCTAGATTTGTTTCTTTAAAGAGATGAACAAATGTTACAAATGCATGCAAGCCATTCCCCCCCGGCTTTCCGGGAGATGCAACAGACGAATTCGACGAGAGACCAGTGCAGCTCATCAAGCGTTGAACTCGCAAGGAACCCTTCATTCCATCCCACCGTCTGTCTCACACTCCCCCCTTTCCAGATATGGAGGCCTCTCTAGCCCAAACGACTTACCGTGGGAAGAATCGCCAGTACCTCTTTCACACGAATCCAATTGCGACTCTCCATGGAGGTCATGTCCTTGGCTCTGATCCTGGAAAGGATCCGATCAAGAGGAGACACTGCACACAGACGCGTGCTACGTTTGCGGTGTGTAGATGGGCACACACACACACACACACACACACACACAGACACTCACACACACACATAAATAGATAAACTCTGAAACGGAGAGAGCGTGTGTGTGTGTGAGAGCGAGAGCGAGAGCGAGAGCGAGAGCGAGAGCGAGAGCGAGAGCGAGAGCGAGAGCGAGAGCGCGCGAGAGAGAGAGAGAGAGAGAGAGAGAGAGGCAAAGCGAGAGAAAAAGAGAAAGACAGAAAAAAGGAAACAGAAAAGCCCTTTTATCCGTTTCTTTACGGATGTAGCACACGGCCACATCCAGTCGTGCATACTGGTTGACAGCTTCAAATCATGCAGTCGTTTTACGACGGCCTCACTCTTCTTTGCGCGCCCTGCGCAGGCAACCACCTGTGACATGCAGCACACGACCTCCACCTGTGCCGTAGCGGACAAACCTTCGTCATCGGTACGTTTTTTTTTTTTGCATTCCCGCCCCAGGAGTCGTCAGACCTCCTGCAGCACCGGTCGTGCAAGGAGGTAGACATCAAGCCCGAAAGGGGGGTCAGAAGATTGAAGTCGACGACATGGATGAAGCAATCATGAGCAATCAAGGCGAGACACGATTTTCTTCCTCCCTCCCTTCCTTCCTTCTCCCTTCGAACCTCGCTCGCGTGTATCACACACAGAGAGTTTTTGTTTGTGCTTGTGCACACGAACGAAGAGAGGTAGACGACAGCGACCCTAGAACCCGGTCCGACCACAACGATCATCCACGGCCATGCAGACTGTCCGTGCCTACCTCGGGTCGCTTCAAGACATGCTCTGCCGTAAAGAGTTTTTTTCCTTTCCCAAACGCCACGGCCGCCACTGGAGATTGGTAGGAGTGCTCTTCCATTACCTGCATGCACATGCATTCGATTAGTCAATCATTCGATGGTCAATGCATGCAGACGTCCTTTTTGCACTTCTGTGTGTGCAGTCATCCAAATCGAAACGAGTCACGGGTGTAGAAAGCGGAAAAGAAATATGGAAGGAAGAATGAGAATGAACAAACCGAATTGATGAGCCAGAGAGTGAATCTGACAAAAAGGCCTGAGATCGATTCAGAGGGCTGCACATACTGTGTGTTTGAGAGGAGAAACAGACTGTGTCCAGAATCGATCAATTTTTGAACCACAAGTATGTGAAAAAAAGAAAAAACGGACCTCGGTGACTCCCGCATCGATCCGTCGCTCCTTCTTCCATTGAGAGGCCTCGAGGCCTGCAGGCATTTCATCGACCGTGCATGCAATGTTTCCTACTAGGTTTCCTATCGATCAGGCAGTTCGACTACATGTAAAGAGAAAGGAAAGAAGGGAAGGGGGGCATGAAGAAATGGATGAAAGGAACATGTCTGTGTCTCGCTTCCTTGATTTTTCCCTAGTCCTTTCCCCTGCTCCCTTCACTCGACTGCTCCACCAACCCTTCTACCTTGTCTCTTTTATCGGCCGATCCATCCAGACATACGATTTGGGCATTGGAGGCACTGACCATTTTTCCAAAGGGATGCCGTCTCGACTGCAAGCCGTCTGCTTTTTGAAAAGGCCAGAGCACCAAAATCATCGACGCAAAACTCCTGACTTTGGGGGGGGTATCCTGCAGCAGGTGGCCGAAGGAGAGACAGAGAAGAGCGTACAAAAGAAAAAACACACACAATGATTTGCAAACGCTACAATCGGAAAGCCCAAGCCACGGCACCATCGCATTCAAACTGCTCAGCCAGCGTGTGACTGCTGAAAAAGAAGTGGAATGGGGAAAGAAAACAGAACGCCAGCCACAGGAATGAAGCAACAGACACCTGGTCGCGATGACGCTCAATCTATCTCAGAACGACCTGCCGAATCGAAAGAACCGCTCAAAGAAGAGGCCAGACGGACAAATCAGAGGACAACCTACCGAACTCACAGCACAACACTGAATGTCTGAAGACTCGATCGATCGCAGCAAGGTCTAACCATGCATGAAACTCCATCCGGCTTCCACAGCAACCTCTCACCGTATGAGAAGCTTTTGTATGCTTCCTTCTTCAGTCAAGTCGAGAGAGAACTGCTTAAAAGCGTTCAAACCAGAATGGCAAACCTGCAAGATACCGCTCTCCACTCACCCGGCAGTGAACGCACAGTCCAGCATCTTTTGGCCTTGTCAAAGTTGACACCGAGGACCTGCAGGTGGATCGTTCAAGGAGAAGGGAGGGAGGGAGGGAGGGAGGGAGGGAGGGTCCGAACAACAATCAATACAAAAAGGAAGCCGTAAGCTGTCACAGCAAAAGGAGCGGAGAGAGGCACCCAGATGGGGATGAAGGGGGGCAGGGAGTGAGAGAGGAATAAAGAGACAGAGACAGGGAGAGAGAGAGGGGGGGGGGGAAGGAGAAGCGAAAGAGAGACGGTGGGTGGGAGAAAAGACACACACACACACACACACACACACACAGAGAGAGAGAGAGAGAGAGAGAGAGAAACAGAAACAGAAACAGAAACAGAAACGGATCGAGAGAGAGAGAGAGAAACAGAAACAGAAACAGAAACGGATCGAGAGAGAGAGAGAGAGCATGCAAGCACCGGCATCCGATGCCCTGAGAAGTCGAATGGAGGAAGAGAAGAAATATATGTATCTTTTCCACGTAAACTAACCACAGGGAGGTCATCTTCGTAGGTTATCTCGATGGGCTCCTTCGAGATCCCCCATTCATCAGTCTGAAGGCAAACCCAATGTGCCGGTCAGGCTGAGGAGGGTTAAAAGAGTGCAGAAAGATCTTCACGAGTGCGTGTACCAGGACAGAGTTGTGCGTGCGTCGTACGCATGCAAGGAGGGCACGAAACGGAAAATCGAGTTTGAGAATATCAACACAGCTCCACCTCAGGGACTGGAGGGAGAAGTGTCCCTTCCTTTCTCAGAACAGAGAGACGGAGTCTGACAGAAAGACGGACAGATACACAAAGAGTGTGAGTGGTTGAGTGAACGAGTAAGTGGATCAGGGCGGATTAGGGTACAGGGTCCATTTGTCAATTTGTCTCAAAATTTTCTCGAATTTCTTTCGCTCCCTCTCTCCCTCTCTCTATGCATCGTCCTGTGTGTTGACACGCAACGGAGAATGAGAAGAGAGAGAGAGAGAGAGAGAGAGAGAGACAGAGACAGAGACAGAAAAAGAGAGAGAGAGAGAGCGAGAGAGAGGATCTCGAGAGGGGGGGGGGAGAGACCGCAAGCCTTAGGAAGGGGATCAGAGAATTAAGACAGAAAGAAGTGACAGTTGAGTTCAAGAGAAACAGAAAAAGACCCGACGTCGATGAATCGAAAGAAAAGAAGCTAGCGAGCCAAGCGAACCAGAGGAAGACGCACAGGGACAAAAATAAAGCCACCCACTGACATTAAAGCAAAACGAGGGGAGGGCACAAAGAAATAAGTGACAGCTAAGCTGGCGGACTAACCCTGTATTCAGGCCACCAGAAGTCGTCTGTCTGTAACGGAGAGGGCAGCTGCGCCTTGAGTGCTTTCTGCAAATCGACACACACACAGAAGGGGGGGGAAAGTGACGGAGAGAGAGGGGAGAGAGTTGAGAAAAGGAGAGAGAGAGGAGGGCAAGAGACAAAGAAAAGAGGGAGGCAGAGAGAGGGGCGATGGAGGGCAAGAGAGAACAACAAAAACAAAAACATACTCATGCACACATGTTCCGACATATGCACCCCCACACATGTACAGCAAGGACCCGGGTGTCCTTTGTCCGTCTTCTGCCTGCATCCTCCTCTCTCTGTATTGTCATAGAATGTCAGCCGGGTTCCTTCAAGCATCATCTCGAGAGGTCACGGATTGGGTCAAATCAATAGAATCAGGCATGCAGCTGGACAGGAACAGCCTGACGCACGCAGACGTACTACACACAGAGGACCTTCTCACAGTGTCACACTGGGGTACACAACGACCGCGAGCAACGTTCACTGAATCAATCCGCAGAAAGAGCAGATGCGCAGTCAAGCAAATAAGAAGAAAAAGAAGTAGGAGAAAAAGAAGCCGAAGCAGAAGCAGAAGCAGAAGAAAGAAGAAAGAAGGCAGAAGGCAGAAGGCAGAAGGCAGAAGGCAGAAAGCAGAAAGCAGAAAGCAGAAAGAAGAAAGAAGAAGAAGAAGAAGAAAGGAGAAGAAGCAGAAGCAGAAGCAGAAGCAGAAACAGCAGCAGAGGCAGCAGCAGAAGCAGAAGCAGAAGCAGAAACAGCAGCAGAAGAGGCAGAAGCAGAAGAAGAAGATTCTGAAGCAGAAGAAGCAGAAGCAGAAGAAGCAGAAAAGAAGAAGAAGAAGCAGAAGAAGAAGAAGAAGAAGAAGAAGAAGAAGAAGCAGAAGCAGAAGCAGGAGCAGAAGCAGCAGGAGCAGAAGCAGAAGAAGCAGCAGAAGAAGCAGCAGAAGAAGTAGCAGAAGAAGCAGAAGAAGTAGCAAAAGCAGAAGCAGAAGCAGAAGCGGAAGAAGAAGAAGAAGAAGAAGAAGAAGAAGAAGGAGAAGAAGAAGAAGACGAGGAAGAAGAAGAAGAAGAAGACGAGGAAGAAGAAGAAGAAGAAGAAGAAGAAGAAGAAGAAGAAGAAGATTCTGAAGCAGAAGAAGCAGAAGCAGAAGAAGCAGAAAAGAAGAAGCAGAAGAAGAAGAAGAAGAAGAAGAAGCAGAAGCAGGAGCAGAAGCAGCAGGAGCAGAAGCAGAAGAAGCAGCAGAAGAAGCAGCAGAAGAAGTAGCAGAAGAAGCAGAAGAAGTAGCAAAAGCAGAAGCAGAAGCAGAAGCGGAAGAAGAAGAAGAAGAAGAAGAAGGAGAAGAAGAAGAAGACGAGGAAGAAGAAGAAGAAGAAGACGAGGAAGAAGAAGAAGAAGAAGAAGAAGAAGAAGAAGAAGAAGAAGAAGAAGAAGAAGCAGAAGAAGCAGAAGAAGCAGAAGCAGAAGAAGCACAAAAGAAGAAGAAGAAGCAGAAGAAGAAGAAGAAGAAGAAGAAGAAGCAGGAGCAGAAGCAGCAGGAGCAGAAGCAGAAGAAGCAGCAGAAGAAGTAGCAGAAGAAGCAGAAGAAGTAGCAAAAGCAGAAGCAGAAGCAGAAGCGGAAGAAGAAGAAGAAGAAGAAGAAGAAGAAGGAGAAGAAGAAGAAGACGAGGAAGAAGAAGAAGAAGAAGAAGACGAGGAAGAAGCAGAAGAAGCAGAAGAAGAAGACGAGGAAGAAGACGAGGAAGAAGACGAGGAGGAAGAAGAAGAAGAAGAAGAAGAAGGAAGAAGAAGAAGAAGAAGAAGCAGAAGAAGCAGAAGAAGCAGAAGAAGCAGAAGAAGAAGAAGAAGAAGAAGAAGAAGCAGAAGAAGAAGAAGCAGCAGAAGCAGAAGAAGCAGAAGCAGAAGAAGCAGAAGAAACGAATGAATGAAAGCCCCAACATGAAACTCTCGGCTCCCCTTCATGTACGGTCGAATCGACTCACCAGGTTTGGCAACGGCTTTGCGATGCAGTCCCTTTCCTGCAGCGTGTGTACATGTGTGTGTCACAGTGGAGCGACTCTCGTTGTATCTCTGTACCCCACAGAGGATCACACGGATCGGACATTCAATTATGCAGTTGGACTGCATGCGCACGAGGGTCTGTCTACACAGAATTTCAAACCGCGAACAGATGCAAAGAAATGCACATGCACGCAGAGCGCGCAAAGTTCTAAAATCAGTTGTGGCATGTATACAGCCTGTCAAACTGACCTGAGTATTCCCCCGCCTCTCCCACGAGGGAAGTCTTTCTTCTACAGCCCTCACTTGCTCTCGCAGGTTCCTTTCATGCTGCTGCCAGTGCCAGGGGTTGGGACTTCCTCCCACAAACTGGGTTCCCGTCGTACTGTTTTGCACTTGAGGGGGGGCAAGACCAGGAGTAGACGGAGTAGACGGGGCTTGTAAACGCCACATTCTCCAGCTTCTCTCGACGGTGAGTGAGACTTTACGGGGGTCAGTCTGACTCTCCACTTTATGGAAGTTGGCAAACAAACCAGCGGCGATTGATTTTCTTCGAGCGGAATTTTTGAGTTTTGAGAGAACTGCAGGATAAATGAAGCTCTAGTGGACCATGCAGCTGCTTGTTTCGTTGAGGCTTCAGAATCATTTTTCTCACCATCCCCCACTATCCCCCACCATCTCTGTCAGTGGTTTTGAAATGTTTCGAGATGGAGATGAAACAGACTTATAAAGAAACGACGGAAAGGGTCTCTAAGTTCAGAGAAGTGTGAGTTCTCGCGGAGCAATATACCAAATCAATCCAAATCATACAACGGAGCGAGAACGCAGCTCTCATCGTTCAGACTGAGTGCATGAGGATGCATGAGGCGACCGGATCTCCGACCGCGCGGCCTTTGTGCCGCCGGCTCGCCGCCATGCATGCATTCGATCGTCGTCAGCGTTGGATCGGCCGCGCCGGGCCGGACCGCGCTCGTTCTGTCTTAATTGGCGTCATCCGCGCGTGCGCACTTCGAGAGTCGAGTCCACTAGAATTGAAGTGCAGTAGCGTTCTACATGAGCACGCTTAAGCTGAATCTTACAATACGTGACTCAGTATAAAAGGACCTTAGAACCAAAAAAAGAACATAACATTGAAAATCTTAAAGTACTGTGACAAAATATTTTGTCGTCTTTATCTCTGATCTACATTTCTCTCTCTTTCTCCCCAACCATCTCTTTATCTTATATCTCTCCTCCTTTTCACCACTCCCTTCACCATCAACCATTTAGGGTATGAAAAGATGATCTTTCTTTCTCTATTCTTTGATCTTATATCTGTATTATTCTTTTGTTCTTTTCTATGCTCTATACAGTACTTACTGTCTCGTCGTCGTCTCGCTATCGTGATGCACGCCAACGCGCGCAGCCTCACGCCTACCTAGGCCCCTACTCATGCACATTCCGCGTGCACGATTTTTTTTTCTTAAGACACTAACTAATACTCGGTACTGAGTCACCTATTCTATGATTTAGCCCCGGCTTACTTGCAACAGGAACAGAGCGTGGAATCGAGCAGTCTAGTGTGATTACCTTATAATGCCTTCGAATATGTATAAATATGTACAAAAAAATATATAAGAAAGAACAGAGATGTACAGGAAAATAGAATAAATAAAGGTAGGACAGTAAGATGGAAGGAAAAACCAGGAAGGCGAACGTAAAAGAGCAAGGTCCCAGGGGAGAAGAAAGAGAAAGAGATAAATCGTTGCTATTCTATTTTTTGTTGAATGAAAGATATGCTGCAGTAGACGATTTTCTAGGATAGACGTCCTTTAAAAGGAGGGTCTTCGAAAAGTATCTGGGGAGGTACGGACACTTAAAGGGGGGTACACTGGCAGCAAGACACACAACAATTACCGGAAGGCAGAAGGCGATCGGGAGATTGACGGAGGAGTATGATGAAACCATCAATTACTTTGAGGCAACAGAAGGAGCCATAGGATTACTTAGGATGGGGAAAAGAGAATCTACAGAAGAAGTTGAATAAAACAAATGAGAGAAACGAGTGAACCCTTGTTGAATGCCATATCAAATCGATCTTCAAAGTCAGAAGTTCAGACCTGAAAGCCTGTTAGAGGCAAAAAGAGCAGCCGAAAAAAACGAACAGTCAAGCGTCAACGGCCGGAGTACACTACTTAGCCAGGCCTTGAGGGCGGGGTCTGACACCTTAGCCTAGCTGAACAACGCCTTGCCCTGCTAACTCTGGTAATAGATATAGACATAGCAGGAAGGCCTAGTACGGAACCTATCAATTAATCAATCAATCAATCAATCAATCAACATCAATCAATCAATCAATCAATCAATCAATCAATCAATCATTGACAATCAATCAATCAATCAATCAATCAATCAATCAGTGACACATGTTTCAACCTGCTTACTACTAGCTTACGTAATCTGAATTGTGAGTATGATGTAGATTGTTATATAGAGAAAGCACAATAGAAGTCTAAAAAAAAAAATATATATAGTTGGTAAGGCAGACAGTGTATGCATTTAAATTTGGTTATACGGCTGCAAAGTACATGATTCACACTCGCAGTATTCTAAAGCGTTTGCAGAGTTTGACAGACTGCAAAGAAAATTCATTCAATAAGTGTTGCAACTGAGAGAGAAAGAAAGCATACTCATGACTTTCCTTGAGGCAGGCCTTCTTTCTATCGATCTGATGGTTGCACACTGTCAGTCTGAGAGAATCCTGATGTGAATAAGGAAGGTAATCCAAAAAGGAAGAGACACACCGACAGGTCATGCACTCATTCAATCATTGCAGGAAAGAGTCGACTCATAACTAAGAAGAAGGAAGCTTCACCCCTTTCACTTTTTCCCGTACTTGAAGAAATGTGTCGAAACACTTTTCACAGAGACAAGAAGCCATCCCTTTCAGATAGGAAGAGAACCAGAAGCTGCAGGCAGACAACCTTCTTTTGAGAGAAGAGACAGAATAGTAAGATGGATAGAAGCGCTGAAAAAGGAAAAAATTACAAAAAAGAAAAAGAAAGCATTTGCAGAGAGAGTTGAGAGGTCAGTGCAGAAAAAAGGAAGGGCCGAGAGGGAAGAGCTGAGAGAAGGCGTCATGCATCCTATCCATGCGTCTCTATCCAATGGAAATCGCCTAAATCTGTGGCTTCACAACAGCAAGAATGGAGAAGATACAGACAGAAGCATTTCATTAGATAGAGATAAGATAGGGAGAACTCCTGTCTGCTATACAAAGATAGCTCCCTGGCCTGTCCATAGAAGAAGGGCTACATTTCGGGTGGGAGAGAGAAACTTGGAGGTAAACAGGAGGAAGTTCTTAACAGAAGCCTTAGGAGACAGAGGGACCCTATTAACAGAAAAGAAATGTATGGTTTGCTCTGACTTGCTTGTTATCTATGGTCCGACACTCTTTTCTAAACAGTTTTTATGACAAAGAGGGACAATTTAAATTTAAACCTTTCTAAACCTACAGGTAACCTCATCATCTGCATAGACATGGTTTATAGAGTTATTAAGCAGTTTAAAATTTTTCATTTGATACTTCTACAACGCAGACAGCTTGCCTCATGGGACTTTTAAAATTGTTTTTCATCTGTTTTTGGCGAATTTTCGAGGTTTTCATCCTAAATTGGCGATGAAACCCCTAGTTTTTACCTCAAAATGTCCTTAAAATCAGTTTTTTCCTTAGAAAGCAAAAATGTTCGTTTTGGGCCTTAAAAATGAAAAAATTCGCTCGCACCCACCCCCCGCTCAGGGGGAGACAGACCTCCCAAACCCCCCCAACAACTTAAAGTTTTTAGTGCGCCCACAAAATTGAAAAACTTTTTTTTGTATTAAACGATCCTACGTACTATTACGAGCCGTTTAGTATAAAAATCAGCTCCATATCCTTCCCCGTTTATTGTCTTAGACCGAAACGTTCAAAACGGTATAAAAAATAAGTGTTATACCCTAGCTTGACATTCAAGTACTCGAAGATGAAATCCATGTACTGACTGAATGCCCTCTGCATGATGAAGAGAGGGCAGACTGCTTCCAAACTTTGATGACACATTGGAGTTCGGTGAAAGGGAGAGAGGAGAGAGCTGTAAATAGCAGCAGATGAAAAGTGGGTGGTGAAGGGAAGGTAGACAAGATCACTCTATTCTCTTTTCTTTTGAATGAGGCCAACAAGAATGTTGATACCTTTTTGAAAGACGTTATGATGAAAAGACAAGTACTTACTAGTGAAAGAATAGAAAAGAAAAAAGGGAGACAATTTGAGTCAAGTTTTAGGAAGAGAGTTAGATAGGCTGCATCAGGAGATTTAGAAAAGTGAGAAAGAAAGAGAGGGAAGAATTAAAGAGTATGAAAGGGTGTGGAGTGATACAAAAGAAGTAAAAGAGGAGAGAAAAAGGAGGAGGATGGGATGTTGGGAGGTTTTGGAACTCGCTTCGAGCCGTTTATCTGCAATTCTAGGATCGTTCCCTTTCAAACCCTACTTTGGAATGGAGTGACATTGGAGTGAGCCCTCTCGCATATACACGCAGGTGATTGACTATTCAATGTGATCCGTTCGCGGCACAGGCTAGACCTGTGTGGGCCGGCCAGAGAGGTCTAATGCGTCTAGGCGCTTTCTCTGGAAGCCGCACGTCAGACATTCGGCATTGGGGCGGGAGACCAATCCTCCGGACATTAGTCCTAATCCTAATCCTAATAGACATAGCGGGAAAGCCTAGTGCGGAACCTATCAATCAATCAATCAATGAGCTCCGTTACCGCTAGACTACTGATTATATTATAGGTGGTAAGTCATGGGCGTAATTGAGCACGCGTAGAGCTCTCAGTCTGCAAAAATTGAGCTTCTACTTCCTTATACTTCATCACCTAGGACCAACAGGAATTTTTGAAAAATACCAGTGAAAATTAAAAAAATGCCAGTGAAATGAATTTTGAATTGAATTGAATTGAATTGAGACGGTTAAAGCTAAAATACCAGTAACTGGTAAAACAACTGGGATTTCAACTGGAAATTTTATAGGGTAAAGATCTACATAGTCTGTCTCACTTTCTTTGTTGCTTTCCTCCTCTCTTTCCCCTCTCTTGCCCCCCTCTCTCTCTGTCTCTCTCTCTCTATTTCTTTCTTTCTTTCTTTCTTTCTTTCTTTCTTTCTCTCTCTCTTTCTTTCTCTCTCTCTCTCTCTCTCTCTCTCTCTGTCTCTGTCTCTGTCTCTGTCTCTGTCTCTGTCTCTGTCTCTCCCTCTCCTTCTCCTTCTCCCTCTCCCTCTCCCTCTCCCTCTCTTTCTTTCTCCCTCTCTTTCTTTCTCCCTCCCTCTCTTTCTTTCTTTCTTTCTCTCTCTCTCTCTCTCTCTCTCTCTCTCCCCCCCTCCCTCTTCTTTATCTCTTTTTCTTTCTTTCTTTCTTTCTTTCTTTCTTTCAAGGCCTTCTTTCTTTCTTTCTTTCTTTCTTTCTAAGACTTTCTTTCTTTCTTTCTTTCAAGGCCTTCTTTCTTTCTTTTTCTTTCTTTCTGTCTGTCTGTCTGTCTGCTGTCTTTCTTTCTTTCTTTCTCTCTCTCTCTCTCTCTCTCTCTCTCTTGCTCTCTCTCTTTCTTTCTCACTCTCTCCTTTCTTCTAGTCTTTCTTTCGATCTTTGTTTCTTTCTTTCCTTCCTTCCTTACTTCGTTTCTTTCTTTCTTTCTTTCTTTCTTTCTTTCCTTCCTTCCTTCCTTCCTTTTGAGCCTTCCTTCCTTCCTTGCTTCCTTCCTTCCTGCCTTCCTTTCTTCAGTCCTTTGTTTTGTTTCTTTCTTCCTTTCTTTGTTTTTTCTTCTTCTTCTTTTGTTCTTTCCTTCCCTCTCTCTCTCTCTGTCTCTCTCCGTCCCTCTGCCTCTCCCTCTCTCTCCCCCCCCCCCCCCCCCCCCGTGTGTGTGCGTGTGAGTGTCTTTCTTTCTTTATATCTTTTCTAAGTTTCTTCCTTTGTTCCCTTCTTCTCCCTCCTTAAGACTCTTTACCATCACTGCTAAGTTGCGCCTAGAGCCGGGAGGAAGGGCTCGCCAAGGGAGGGATAGATGGACTAGGGTAGATAGAGAGGTGACCAAACAAAGAGGAACTCTTCAATTGACACTGTCTGACAGGAAGAACAGGATAGAAAGAGAGAGACTCAACTCTACAGATTCAACGGGGAGAAAGCAAAAACAAATTGGACCTGGGACAACGCAACTACTCCAAGGGAAGAAGGTCGGCAAAAGCAAAATTGATGTCCGATATTCTCTGGCCAGCTTGCACACAACAGTGCAAACTATTCAGGGCGTAGGGACCACCACAATCCCATAATATGCAGTGCCAATCTCTACATGCATTTTCGTGCAACAAGCATACATTCAACGTGCGTATTCTTTCGTTTCGAAGCCTTCAAAATAGTTTTGATTCTCCCGATCCATCGCTGCCTTCTGAGTCATGATCTCCTTCTCCCCCATATCTGTCTCTGGAGGCTCCTCAAGGTCAAAAAAGCCCTCCTCAGGTTTGTACACACCCCGGCAGAGCGTAGCACTCTCCCTCACAGCCTTCCGTGTCTCCTGGGCGACCCTTCTGGAAATGAAGCGGAGGGTCAAACCGATGCGCCTGCACGACACCACACGAAACCATGCACAATTGATGAGCCAACTTTTTACACCACGGGCAGAGTGTGAATCAAAAGTTCCGCAGGCACCGCAACACCCACGCAAAAATTTCGAAACAATCCTTTTCGATTGCTCCGCACATCGCGCGAATCTGGCGACTCAACTGCAAAGTGCGGCCACGTTTCAAACACGACCAACTGCCCCCGCTTCAAGCCAATCACTCGTTCAACCACGTGAGAAAAGTGTGAAAAAAGAGGGAAGGCAGAAGAGAGAAACGAGGGACCAGCGACGAACGATCCACGCCCTCAACGAAGATCACCACAGAGGCACAAAGATAAGGACGAATACATGCACCAAAACAAAAAAGGCACGCATGCACACACACACACACACACACACACACACACACACACACACACACACACACACACACATACACACATACATACACACACACGTGGACAAAAACGAAGATAGACGGGCGGTCGGAGGGAGCAAACTGAAGTATGAGGAAACGAAAGCACTCGACTCTGTTTGTTTTGATTTCCACACAAACCGGCATAGGACGGACCGATCGTCAGAACCATTTGGTGCCGACTTGTGCACAGCTCTGAAGTGATGCAGAGACATTTGGCCGGGGTGTAGCTCTGCAATCTCGGCTTTGCTTTCGTCGAGACTCTCTGAGATGATCTCCTGCCCCCTTGCTAGCATATTGTCCCCAGGAGGATTCTCTTTGTGTGGCATTTGTGAATGGTGCGTGCCAGGCAGAAAGGAGATGGCCCCGCTTTCTCTGGTGGAGGGCGACAGAGCCACCCACGCAGTGATGACCTCGTCGATCGGCTCCAACCCTGCATAGGTCGAGTCTTGGTGCCAGGAGAAAAAACCCTTGCTTTTAGGTTCCTTGATGTTCCACTCACAGTTCCATAAAAGAATGGTACCGCCCAGTCCAGCAGCAGAGACGGCATCGAGAATCTTTCTGTTGTGGATGATCTCCCACACCCATGTCAGCAGAAGGTGACACTTGAATCTCATGTTCCCTACTGGGCGTTTCTCAGGCAGCGTCTCCTCCCATGCCTCCAGCTTCCTTCTGTACTCGGAAGCTTCCTCGACTGTCATCACGGGGATCGCAGACACAAAGCCCTTCTCTCTGTACGTCTCGTGAATGACCTTCGGGTCAGTCACAGGGTCACAGGGAGGAGACGCCATCCTCCTCTTCCCTGTCGACCGGGAGACGGAGACGGGCTGCTGAGAGACAGAGACGAAGTGTCGGTGCAAGAGGGCGCCAATGCGCCGTTTCATCAACTGAAGGGGGGGCTCCTGGAAGTCTTGCAGTCCGGTCAGCCGTTCCACGCCTTGCACGGTCCGAATGAGGCCAGAGTGAGTGCTGTCAATAATGTCGCTCTTCAATGTGGGACTCCTTTCCACACGAACAGAACTCGGAACATCTCTGTTGAAGGACGGATTTTAATTGTCGAAGACGGTTTCAGGGGGTCCAGTCGGGCGGGTGTATCAATATGCATAAGCGTGAGTGCATGTTCTTGCATGTTCGGAGGTTTGGAAGAGGTCGAAGAGAAGATCGAGAACAGTCTGGAATGCATGGCACTCGGCAGACGAGTGGAGACGGAGGAGACGGCATGAGACGGCATCGATCAACGCGCAGAGACGCCATGCAATCAAAAGTGCCGGAGGCAAGCGGGCAACGCAGGATCACCAAACTTTCGCTGAGGCACCGTCTGACACTGGATAGGGTGCTGGAATAGCAGTTTCAAGGAATCTTCAGTTTTGGTTTGCACGTACCTGCACATGGTCCATGTATGTAGTCAGATCGGAAGGGCGAAGTTCCGCGTGACGAGCTGATGAGACGCTGTTCGAAGTGCCGGCTATAGCACGTTGTTGGTGGCGGAGCTCTGTGTCGACCCTGTGCAAAAGTGCGAACCATACAGCAGTCGCGCGGTAGTGTACGCCAACGGCTGCGCCTCTCTTCGCCTCTCTTCTTTCCCGACTGCTTGACCTCTAACTTGTGCGGTACACACTTTCTTCTGATGTCTCCATTCTGACTGTTGTTTTGAGCGCCCAGCCGCACTGCTAGTGCAGAAAGTGTGCTGAAAGTCTCCGGCAGTGGTGTGTCCACAGACAGTCCGACCCAGGAGGTGCGTAAGTGCTTGTGTGTGACAGAGAGAGAGAGAAGGTGCGTGTGTGGAGTCAGGTGCCAAATGAGCGTCGTCCGGCCTCTCCTCATTTGTGTGGCCGTCTCCGGAAGTCTCTCCCCCTTCTCATCGGAACGTGGAGGCCCTTCCTCCCCCACCTTCGGTCTTCTGGGTGCTTCTGCCTTTGTGTTTGCAAACCGTGTTCGCGACCTTCGTCCCAGGGGGTCTTCAGGAAGGATGCGGATTCCGAGAAGGGGGTCTGTCTGTTTGGGTGCAGAATTCGATGTTGAAGACGAGGAGGGAAAACAGAAAGGGGAAGATGACGAAGACGCAGACGGGGGCGATGAGGAGGATGTGTGGGGAGATGACGCAGGATTCATGGAGCAGGAGAGGGAGTTCCTGGATGCCCACCCTCTCACTAGAAGGTTCCCAAAAGGATCCAAACCAGAAGGATTGCCTAGGCTGCCTGCGCGGCACTTCATCAACCTCACGAACGGAATCGAACTGCTACCGGTGGGTCAGCTGACTGATATAGTGAACGACTGTGAAATGGTAAACGGACGGAAAGAAGCATGTTGGAGTTGTGCAACAAAACTTAATCGCAACAAAAAGGCTCACTCAAAGGTTCTAATTCATTCCTAAGTCTCCTCTAGCTCGGTCGGACTTTTGGAGCAAGTCTTCCCAGCCTCCCGCGGCTGCATCTTCCTTCAACCGGTCCAGTTTTTTCCAGAGTTGGTGTGTCTGCAGGAGGGAGGGAGGATTCGGGGTTTTATCTCACTTTTGCAAAATTTTGTTTCAATGACTGTCTTGCTTTCTGCCTGTGAGGAACAAGGTGTAATCAAGGAATTCTCTGGTTGAGAGCCGTTACCCACAAATTCAATGCTCTCGGTTGGATCCGCTGCAAATTCAATGAATTCTCCTGCATGGCCCGTCTGCGGCATGGAAGGGACTTGACGACTTTTTTCCCGATCAATGAATTCCTCTGCAGGTTTTGCAGAATTTGCTTCTACAGCCCTCACAAAGCGACCAGACAGGCCCAGGACCAATCGAGGGCCCCGGCATGCCCCTGTTCTGCCGGATACCCTCGAGCGTCTGCGAGAAGAAAAGACCAGAAGTTGGTCCCGTCCCGTCTCGTCCGGCTGTCAGCTCGTGCAAGTTTTCTTTCTTCTCTCCCTCTCTTTTTCTCTTCTCCCCCCTCCCCCCCCTCTCTCTCTCTGTGTGCACATTGGCCCACATGCATAGCTGCCTGCTCAAGAGAAAGGACAACAGGAAAGAAACGGTAATTAGAGGTTCGTTCCTGGATCGATGAGTGTCCAAAACCAAACCTCAGCGCGCTCACGCAGATGCGACTACGCTAGGAGGCTTCGTCAAGCCATTCATTGATCTCTTTCCTCTAGCTTCCACTACCGGATGGAGACCTTCCAGGCAGGCAGTTGCCGCAATACACGCATGATGCATGCCGGATTTTGCAGCCGCCGAGCTCGCGTCCTTTCTTCCTCTTGCTTGATCAAAAAGCGATTCTCGGCAGATTAATGATACAAAGCGTTGGCATTTATAAGTTCTTTGGCGCGCCCCTGACTGAATGGCTGCAGAAACTGCTCATCCTCGCAGACGCGAGCCTGCTCTTCGCTCTCGCGTGCGGCCACCCCTGCTACGTGTATGATCTGGGCTCTCGGTCGAAACACACAGGAGTCCCCAGGGCGGTCTGGCAGGGTCGGTGTGGGAGGGATGAGAGATATTGGAAGAAGATGAAGAGTCATTTGGAGCAGGTGGAAGTAGAGCTGTGGGCATGGATGTCAAGTGATCTAAAGATGATGTCTGAGGTCGTAAAGAAGGGAATCCGCTTCGTGTCTGTGGCTCTGTGAGGAGATGCTTTTTGTTTTTTGGTTTCTCCTCTTCCTCCTTGTGTGTGTGTGTGTGTGTGTGTGTGTGTATGGGTGTGTATGTGTGTGTCTGTGTGTGTGTGTGTGTGTGAGAGAGAGAGAGAGTGAGTGAGTGAGTGTGTGACGGTCTGGAGGGCACGTCTGGTGCTGCCATTGGATGCCGCCTGCCTGCCGTCCTCCCACCTGTTTCAGGTCTGGAGTTTCTGAAATACGCCCTCCACTACTATTGGTTTGGGGAGTTTCTGGAGAGCCGCTCGGGGTCTGAGGGCAGAAGCAGGGACAGGTGGTTCTGGAAGGAGTGTATTTTGAAGTACAGAGTCGAGAAAAAGGTCAAAAAGAGAATACGGTACTTCGCCAAGTCAGTCGATCGATCAGTCGGTCACTTCATTTCGAAGAAAAATTCGAAGGCAGCACATTTGCTGTTTATTTTGTTCACTCAGGAAGCGATTGATTCCTGCACAGTTCTTGAACGCTCCTGTTGTGGTGTGCTGATCTATGCCTTAGCCTATGTGGCCCTCTGTTTCTCTCTCTCTCTCTCTCTCTTTTTTTTTCCTGAAATCTGCCGTATTGTGAAGTACGGCGAATTGATCAACAGACAAACAGGCTACCAAACACACAGACGGAGGGCTAGACGGCCAGACTTTCTCATCCCCCTACCGCTTCCATGCCTATGGTCGAGATTGCAGGTATGCGAAGGCAATGGGCGTGCGTGAAATTCGGTTGTACGGGGTCTACGGGGCGGCCACGAAGATTGACGGCTACTACCCTCTGTACGCCCGGGCTGCCAGAGCCCACTATGAGGACACGTTCATGCACGGAAACGCCACAGAGCATGCAGCCAAGACGTGGGAGAGCAGAGGAGAAACACAGATGGACACAGAAAACAGCGAGTCAGTCACCTAGACATCAGTCAGATTGAGAGTGTGAGCGTTTGGGACAGGGGGACTTGTGGGGGGCGAGTATCGAAATCCGTGGTTTAGTTTTTGCCGCAAAAAAACATGTGTGTCCATCAGTGCGCTGGACTTTCTCTGCCGTCTTTCTTTCTTTGTTCCGGCCCCTTTCTTTCTACTTTTCGCACCCATCCGATATGAATTTGTACCGCTCTTGTTCATTTGCATTCTTGCCCTCTTAGCCTCTTCTATTCTGGGTTCTTCCACGGAAACTCATGGTCTCCGCTTGTGAGCCGTTTTGTGTCTACGTGATTGTGAATGGCTTGCATTTTTTGACGCCTGGCCGGTGAGCACCTACAGGCTGACTGCTCTTCAACGGCAACGCCTACCTTTTCAGTTGCCTGTCCCGGTATGTGTCGGTTTGTGTTGACTTGCTTTGGAGAGCCTTTCCTTCCTCTCTGCGCTTTTCTCCCTGCATCCTTTTTGTGCCTTTTCGTTGCCTCCCGTGTCTATGAATGTCTGTTCGCATGTCTGTCTGCAGCCGTGGAGACCGACCTTCTCTGGTATCCCTGGGTCTGGGTGACGAGAAAGAAATTGAAAAAATTCTTCGTCGGGTGGCCTTGCGAGTGTTTGACCCTGACAGTCATGCGGCCGACTTAGTCAAAGAGCAGATCTCCGTAAAGAAACAGGTCGAGCCGGAAGACGGGGGTGAAGGGGCAGTTGGGGGGCTGGAATACGGGATGTGGGGGGGTTGGGGGGGGGCCGGAACAGTACGCTCGAAGACAAAAGAAAAGGCTTACAAGAAAATGAAACAAAAAATGGAAGAAAAACTTGCAGAAGCAGAACAGCTTGCGCCCCAAGGCTAGCGCCACAGGCGTAATTTTGAACGGCAATGATGAACGCAAGTTGTGCAATGCTAAGTATACGTTGTCTTAACTCATATAAATTTTTCAGCAGCTTATCTTATAAACGGTATAATAAACCCAACTGAGTTTAAGATTTGTCAATACTTTTTTATTGAATTTTGGGCTAAATAATGGAATTTAATTTCATTATTAAGACTTTTATTAAATCTAGTACTAAATAGTAAAGTTTTTCATGAATTTTTTATAATGAATTCCCTGCTAAGCGAATCCCTGCCTAGATCCCTGCAGTGCATAAAGTTCACTAAGAGTTTTATACTGCGAGGGTGAAATTTTATAACTAGTTTTATAATTTTTCAGACAAACGAATTTGAATTGCCTATCTTGCTGCTATGGATTTATGTTGATCAAAGAGCGTTTATTGGAACAACTTTGAATCTAGGAGACAATGGGATTGGTACAGTATAGTATAGTGATCGCTGAGTATCATACTTATGTACCTCCTCATCATCATCATACGTTATCGCCATCGGCCTATAAATAGGCGTCTAGCGTTTAGCAGCAACGTACGATCGAGGCAGTTCGGTTCTTTATACCAGCAGTTCACTTTAATTTATACTTAATTCAAACCAAAATGCTTCTTTTCAAACTTTTCTACTTCCGGTACCTCAAGCTAGCTATATACTAGGCTCAGTACTTAATAGGCTATACTAGAAGCTGTATAGCTGCAAATTTGATTAATCTAGTGATTAATATACTTTGACTAACTAAAAACATACCTGAAGGCTAGCCTGAAGGCTTACGGCGCCCTACGTAATAAACGAATGAATATGAATGAATGAATGAATGAATCATATGATGAATAAATGAATGAATGAATGGATGAATGAATGAATAAATGAACTAGGCGTTGGCTAAAGAAAAAAAAAAAAAAGTAAGCGATCAGAGGAGATCTTTTTTTTTTTCTTTCTTTTTTACTTTTTTATCCTAAACAACACTTAACAACAGTTGTGTAACAGATGAAGAACAGTTGTTTGACTGAAAAAGAAAAAAAAAAAGGGGGGGGTTTTAGGTGATCTTTTTTTTTTTCTTTAGCTGACGCCTAGTGAATGGATGATCGAATGAATAAATAAATGAATGAATGAATGAATGAATGAATGGATGAATGGATGAATCAATGAATGAATGAATGAATATAGCCGTCGGAGCCTAGGTTGGAGCCTAGCTCCTCACTAGACTTAGCAATCCACCAGAGATCAAAAGTTTACTATATCTAGGTTTCTATAAAAATTACTTAAAACTTAAAAGTTTTAAAAACTTCTATGAAGCAAAACTTTGAGAGTTTTAATTGTGTAAATCACCAAACATGCAATATATTTTACATAAAAACTTGAATTTAAATCGACTCTTTCTACCTTTAATCTAAAATTATGATTCAATATCTTCACAACAATATTCACATATATGTTTAATTCTATAGAGCAAAAAATAAAATCTAATGATCAAACTAAGGATGTGAAAAGGCGGCACACTGAGTACAGCCGCGACTGACTGACTTTAAAGTTGTTGTGTTTGCTCGTGGATAAGCTACATGCATACATACACATATTGTGGCAGGTCATCTGGCTGTTTAACACTGTTTATTCGATCAACCAGTTGAATGCAGGCCCCCACATTCTTTCTCATTGCGAGAAGGCAGAAAGACAACGTAAGATTGAAGGAACGCTGAACGCCGTCCTCACCAAGCATACCTATGTAGTTGCACCTAACAAGAATTCTCTTAAAGGAAAAAAGTCTTGTATCTGTGGGCACACATTTTTGCAGATCAGACAGATTGTTTGGTTGATCTCAAAGGGTGTCCTTCCGAAATTAAGAGGAAAAATCCTGTGCTGAGACCGGAACGGATTGCACGCTCCCCTAAGCTCCTCCACCTCAATGGGCCCGGGAGATGTTTACCCCCTCCTCCTCAGGGATCTCACCCACATCCCAGTCCTCCTCACCGCTGAGGGTCCTAGCAAAGGAATCCCACAGGGCCATCAAAAACCACTTTTCTTCCCTCCGCAGTCTCTCCATATGGAGGCGCCTTGTCTCATGGCGCATCTCTGCCTCCACACGCAGTTTTCTCTCTTCCTCCTGTCTCTTCCTCTCTTCTTTCTGTCTCTTCTTCTCTGCCTGCCTGGCATAGAAAATACGCCAGGCCTCGGCGGTCTCCCTTGCCTCCTCTGCTGCCCTTGTCCTCCGTTCTGCCTCCTCCCTCGCCCACAGGGTGTCAACAGTAAAGAGATCTCCAATTCTCAGTGGCTCGATCGACTATGTTTTTTTAAATTTTTCAGATTTAAATTTTTTTGTTCTTGACACTTTTAAGAGTGATTTTAATTGTAATTAATGGTAGGTGTTCTGTAAACTACAATGTAAATTAAATCATTGTACAAGATTATACAAGATCTTGGGCTTAATTGTCTAGGGGCTTGTATATAAAATTGATAAAAATTGGTGTAATATGGTGAAAAAATCTGTTTAATTCAGCTTTTAGTAAAGATAACGTATCATAACGTGTCATCTATATGCGTTTTACAGAAATGATAATATAATGACGATACAATTGACAAAAACTGTCTGTCTACGTATCAATTTGTACAGTGTAACTGATAATACCGCGTGGGAAAGTATTGCGTGTGCTAAGGGTACTATGGCCCCGGCGTAAGGTTGTTCTTCTCTGAGCTGCCGCCAGTTGCACGACGTCGAGCGATCAATCACCGACTATACATACAAAGGAGGCTTGTTTCAGACTGCTCCCTTCCATGTGCTGTAAACGTGCCCGATTACACTTCTCAGTCGAATTCTTGACCCGCATGCGACCCGTCTCAGGCTCACCCCATGCACATGAATGAGGAGGCGCTCTCTGATCTATTCTCGAATAGACAGATGGACGGAGGGGCTGGCGTACTAGCAGCGCACCAGATGATGGGGTGGGAAGGGGAAGACCGAAGGATCGATCGAGCACGTACATGCAGGGTCAGATCACATTATCGAGCATCTCCATTGGCCGATTGAATTTTCAGACAGGGAAGACAGAAGGAGAAAACGAATGAGAGAGTGGAAAAAATGAATCGATCGGCTCAGCGAAGGAGAAGACAAGATCTGGAGGTGAATTGAACTCGTCTTGAACAGGTTTCCATACTCAAGTACCGAATTCCGTGCACTTTTTCATTTCACAAAGTCGTGCCTCATAATAGAATCGAATTTTTGTGTGCCTCTCTCTAAAAGCGCTGAAGTGTGCGTAAGTGAGCGGTAACTTTTACGCAGAGTGAACGTGAGAGATCGTTCTTACGATTCAATTTAATTTGTTGGGAAGGAAGCGAAGGCGACTGCCTCCGTCTCGACTTCTATCTGTTGCTTCTCTCTTTTACACCTCTCTCTCTCTTTCTCTCTCTCTCTCTTCATCAATTTTCTTGTTTTGATCCCCCCCTCTCTTGTACAATTTTAAAAGTCGACTTCAATGCGTCCCTGTCCCCCCCATTTCCCAGCTAGATCTTTTCATTCATCTTCATCTACCCCTTCCCTTCTGTGAGTCCCTCCCCAGTCCTTCGGCTCCCTCTCTTGTTGCCTTCTCGGAGACGCCCCCGGAGACTGCCCGGGAGACGGGGCGCTGTACCGACCTCCAACAATCGCCTTCCCGGCCCGAGCAGCGGCAGAACCCCCTGACAACCCTCTCCCCGCTCCTCCCCGCCCCCCTCCCTGTTTCAGCGACTCCCTCGTGTTCCTTGTTGCCAAGAGCCCGGCAGTCTCTGGGACACTCGACCGCGCACTATTCACAGAGCCTGCCCGAGAGTGACGACCCCCCAGAGTCCCCAACGACACGTTTGCACCCGTCTGCTGTAGGCTGGGAAAGATATAGGCCTCCGACTCTTCCGAGGGGGCCTCTACCCTGTGCACTGAGGTCGGCCTCTGTTCCTGCACATGAGCTGACGAGGCGGCTGCTTGGGTGGGCTCCTCCTCCCTCTCGCCCCCAACGCTTCCCCTGCCTAGAGACTCAGTGTTCTGTGAGAGCTCTTCCCCTTCCTTGGGGGGGTCACCGCCCATGGAGGAAATCAATTCATCCAAGGCCCCCAGTTCCTCTGCCGCCTTGTCCTTGGAGCCCTTGTGCTTGTCATCTGCGTCTGTGATCGTGATGGGTGCTGTGGCGTGTGTGGTCTCCTTCTGCGTCTTGGAGCCCATACTTCCGAATGTGAGAACACCGAAGGAGTCCTTGTGCATGTAGCTGGAGGACTCCTCGTGTTGGGTCTCTGCCTCCTCCTCCGTGAGGATTGCGTTCGGATGTCCCGCCTGATCCGATGAGATCTTCTTCATGAATCTGCAAACGGGCAGGCAGGCAGGCAGGCAGGCAGGCAGGCATGGAGTTCGATGGAATGAACGGGATGCTCCAAGACGAAATTTGACAATTAAGTACTGATGGAAATACAGGTCGGCAGCATGACATCCATTCGAGAAGGGAACCTTTCTCATCGAGCAACACACAGATGAGAGGCATGACAAATTCTTTGCGTGACCCTGACCTGTGTGAAATGGGAAACAGGGTACGAAACAGAAGGGATCCGATGATTTGCCCATTTTTCCACACAGAATTTTGTCTGACTGTCGGCCTTTGTACCTGTCTTTCTGCCTGTGTGTGTCCGTCCGTCCGTCCGTCGGTCGGTCTCTCTGTCTGTCTGTCTGTCTGTCTGTCTGTCTGTCCGTCTGTCTGTCTGTCTTTCATGGACAAAAAAAAAACGCTTCTCTCAACTGATTTGAAGTGCAGCTCTACTCAAGTAGTCGCTCTTTTTGGAATCAATACAGATGAAACCAAAAGAAGAGAGACGACTGTTTGGCTGACTTTGATTTGCTTTTGGTGATCATTGCGATGCTGCCCCTGAGTTGATTCAGGTTGGTGCTCTGGTAGGCGTCTCCAAGAAGGAATCGGGAGAGCTGATCGAGCTGTTCCGTCTGTGCACAGCAGGTCTCCCTCAACGATCGGATGTCTCTGGCCATCTGCAGGTGCATGCGGGGTTTTGCATGCATGATGTCTAGTCCTCTACTCGTATCATGTGATAGATGGTCAGAGGGCTCTGGCGGAAGATCCACCGAAACAATTAACGAGGCAGCACAAAGAAGTCGAAATCAGTTTACACGAGAGAGAACATACATGAAAGAGAATGTTTCTCAGAGCATGACTGGCAGGAGAAATAGGGCTACAAGGAAAAGAAAGAGAAATTTGAACGTCTGACTTTGTTTCGTCCTTCTGGCTTGCTTGCATGCCTCCATGTATATCTCCTTCCCTGCTTATCTGCTTGTCTAGCTCCCAAGTTGTTCGTCTTCGTCTGCATGCCTGTTTTACTGGCCGGCTGACCACTTTCGGGTCGTCACTGATTGCCTCAGGCTGCTTCATAATTCTCCCTCCGAGTCCCAGCCACTGCTCGATTCCGTTTTCGTCGTCTGACTCCTCTTCGTCCTGCACCTTCGGCTTTTTCTCGTCCTTGTCCAGGTCTCCGTAGGGCTCTTGCAGGGAGGGATGGCGGCTGCATGGTGGACAGGGAAGGAGGGAAAAGGGTATAGGGAAGAGAAATAAGCCTTTGATATTTTTGAGTGGAACTGGAGGTCAAGCAACCGCATTCAGGGGTCTCAAACGGCACTCAGTGTATCGTCTGGATAAGGAGAACCAGTAAAAATGAACGTGTGGCACATGCAAATAAGATGAACTGGCAATAAAAGGATTTTCTGAATGGGGAAAGCGATCGATGTGCTCTCATCGATCGATGCCAGAAAGAACACCGTGAAGGGAAGGGACCATAGTCAGAATGAAGGATGCACGACATTCAAAGATTCTCACTGTCTGGCCAACCGACCGATCGACTAACCAAACAAACACAAGCAAACAAACAAAACCAACCACTGACTGACTGACTGACTGACTGACTTTGAGTAAAAGTCGAAGAACGCATCCGCGCGCGCATTGACCGAAGGGATCCATCCGAGCGCATCTTCTGTCATGAACCCAACAGCAGAAAACCGCTTGTATATATTCTTAGTGCCCAGACCCTCATCGCTATTCACCCCGTGTGTTGACTTGCTCTTGGCTCCTCTCCTCCAAGAGAAGAATCTCTTTTTGGATTTCCCGAAAACTGAATTCATCTTTCGGAGCTCATATCTGGATACCCAGGGGATCTCATCTGTCTTGACCCTCGCCAGTTGCTTCAGAACTTCCTCTCTCGTATTTTTCACAAGTCGCTGCCTGCAACACCATTGTGAGTGAGGTCACAAATTTGTACATCCGCCTCGCGTGTAATTTCCGTCTTCTCCGTCGATCCACTAGAGACTTTCGAGTTCCATCCGTCCAGAAAAACACAAACAGGACATGCAAGCCTCTATTTGACACGCATGCAGTTACATACGCCGACTTTATCGTTGCAGACGTACTGGCTTTCGTGAAAGAGACGAAAGTAATTGAAGATCATCTAGAGCAGCATCCAGCCCAGACATTCATTCTCTTTTCATCAGAGACACTTTTGCCGCGACGAGACAGGATCATCTGATTCCTTCGTAACACAAGAAAGATCCCAACCGACCTTGAGGCCAACATTGAGTAAGCAGCAAGGTCCCACATGTCGACCATCAGGTTTTTCTCCACCAACGAGTCCTCAACGTGCTTCTTCACTTCTGCGTAGGCGTCAATGATGATCGCCAAGAAGAAGTTCAGGAGGATGAAGAAGATCACCAACGCGAAGGCCACCATGTAGATGTACAAGAAAGCGTCGCCTCTGTCCACAGGGAAAGCCCTGCAGACATAGAAATTGTGGGACGTCGTTGTGTAGAAAGATGCTTGCAGACACATTGATGCTGACACGCATACGCAGACATGCGGACATCCATATACTTGCAATCATTCCTCTTGAGTTCAGGACTGGAAAAGCTGGTGACACCAAAAAGGCAGATATCTCTATGTAGATTCTGTCTTTGCCCGCAGGCCCCTTTTGTTTCCTCCTCGTCGGGTTGAGGTCCCCTCTTACCCCCCCTGTTTCGTCCCACCACCGTGTCCTTTTTCTCTTTGGCATTGCCGCAACAAAGAAAGAGTTTCCTGTGTGATAGTGCACACCACTCACCAGTCCCCCAAGACCATGCGGAATTGTGTGTAGCAAGCCTGTCCGAAGGATGCAAACTCCTTAATGACGTCTCCGTAGGAGTAGAATGCCATGAATGCTGCACACAGTGCACTCAGGGGGGTGGGGCATTAGAAATTGGTCCTGCGGAGTTCGCTGCCTCTCGCTTTTTCCTTCTGGGAATTGGGTCTCAAAACACATCTGTACAAAGGAATGATCGAAACGAGGCAAGACATACCTGCTCCAAGTCGTTCGGTTGCTCCCCACTCTCCACCCCCCTGCGTGTATGTGTGTGTGCGTGAGAGAGAGAGAAAGAGAGGGAAGTTTGTCTATGAGCTTCTCTCCGCTTTCTGTTCCCTCTCGTGATCATTGTCCCTCCGTCGATCTGTGGAACCATGTTCCCTGTCTTTCTTTTCCGTTCGTTCTTTCTTTTTCCCTTCCTTGTGTGCTTCCTGCTTTTCATTTTGTTCCTCCTTGACCCTTCTTTTTTGGATCCGCCTCTGCGGACTGACCGAAGAGCAGATAGAGGCCTGCGAAGGTGATGAAGAAGTGGAAGAGGTCGTCGAGAGATGTCTTGACTGTATCGACGAGGATGGCGATTCGGGGGTGAACAGAGAGGTACATGCAGATGCGGACGAGACAGAGGAAAATCACAGAGACAACCAACATATCAAGGATGTTCTTCACATAGTAGACTTGAAGCATCGCTCCCAGAGCTCTGCAGGTACATGCACAGGCAGACAGGTTCGTGCAGGGAGAGAGAAGGTGAAAGGATCAAATCCACTTTATACTTTCTTCTGCATGCCCGTTGTTTGTGTATGGAAAGCAGCAACTCACAGTCAAAGCGCATCTTTCAATTTGAGTGCCTGTCTGTCTGTCTGACCGACTGACGTGAAGAACTGCGTGAACTTGTCGGAGAACGCCACCTGCTCGGAGGTCCAAGGAACTTCCACGACTGCCTTCAGCGTCTCGTTAAAAACCTTCTCCTGCTTCTCGTACTCCAACACCAGGATCAACAACATGATTCCGGCAATGCAACTTCGGAGAATCGTGTCAAAGATGACAAGGGGAAGAGGATCAGCGAACAGCGTGCTCTGTCGGAGTCTGCCGGGGCGAGTGGGGTCCTTCTCAAGGCCGCACAAGTACCTGAAAGAGCGGGGAGAACACAATTGAACCGTATAGACTCTAGGACCAGAAAGAAGGATCTGTAGAGTACAGTTGTCGGCAACCTACAGCAGAGCTCTTAGTGCAAATGGCTGCAGGTCGACCAGATGTCTGTGCACGAACGATCAGAACCTGTCCGCGTTCCTGCTACACCTTCTTGCATCGTGCTCTCACTTCAAACAGCTCTTTGGGATATCTTTTCTTTGCTGTGCTCCTTCTTTCTTTTGCTTCCATTTGTCCTGATTTTCTTTGGAAGGGTAAAGAACTGCTAATTTGATGTGTGTCTATGCCTTCTGCTCATTCGGAAACGCAAATGTAAAGATCAGGAAACCGAAAGACGGGGCCTGCAGCCGAATGAATTCCTGCATGCCAAGTAGATCGATCGATGGGATCTCTTAAAAATTTTTTTTTTCTTCTCTTTTTTCTTTTTCTATTTTGTTCATAGATCGATGGGATCTATTGAATCTTGCAGACTGATTGTTTTGGGCAGTCCCACTGATGCATGCGCGTGACTCACGAAAGGATGCCGTATATGAGGTGCAGAACTGCGAAGAAGATGCAGAAGGCCCCGAAGACCATCAGCATCGCATATCTGTCTCCTGGGTTTCTCTGAATCGAGGTAATGTCTGTGGTCTTGTGGCTGACACCTTCCTCGGAGAGCTCGAAAGTGATCTCCAATTTGGTGCCTGCAAATGAAAAGGGAAGGAAAATTGTATGGAGGTCTCGCTCACAAATCACTTGCCAGTGTCTTCTTTTTGTCAAGAAATTCCATTCAAGACGAAACAACGCCACATAAAATACTTGACCCTAATGAGCTACAAAAAATACAAAAAAAACGCCAGACAAAGCCGAGCTTCTCCTCGAAGATGCATCGTGATAGATTGATTCTGATTTCTGGTCTGTTGCAGAAAGGGAACCAGATGGTCCTGCTTCATGAGAAGACTTCCAGACACGGATGCAAAACAATCCACCTCCATTCAGGCCCTCACATAGACAAAATGAAATTAAGTGCAATGGAGAATGAATGAGCCAGCGAACCAATTTGTTTTCCGGGCGTGTAGAAGAGTTGCCAGAGCGTAACCTCGTTGGTCTTCAGATCGACCCACTCAGTGGTCGACTGGATTTTGTTGTCACGGAACACCACAGCGTAGTCAAACATGTGGGTGATCTCTGTGAATAGTTTGTTGCCCTGCGACCAGACAGACAAGAGGGGGTCACAAATAGAAAGAATAAGCTGAATGAGCGAGGTTGTCTCCCCAACATCACATTCGTGTCTAGGGATGTCGCCTGCACCTTCAGTCGAGTTGGACGGAACAGAAAAACAGAAGTGAAGTGTCCGCTTTGGCATCCTGGTCGTGTTTTATCGCATGTTTTGTTTCTCGTTATGCCTCTCCGCTGTCCTTTTGTAATCGTGTTCCTGTTGCTCGATGCATACTCTATTCTCTGCATACACACACACACACACACACACACACACACACACATTCTACAAGCAAGCCAATCGATTACCTGCAGCTCGTTGGGAGATCTGTCCCAGTGTTGGATCAATTCCTCCGCCTCTCTGTTGACGCACGCAAAGTTGGTCTTGTTGGCCGTGTCCGCGGGCACAAATTCCCTCATGGACTCGTTCAGTTGGAGCAGGTCGGGGAACGTGCAGTTGTACGACTGCAATCATGCAATCATTGCAGAAAAAGGGCATACACGAAGAACAAATGCATGCCAACATCCATGTTGCAACATCCATGCTTTGATGAAGCAGTCTCGCTGGTGACAATGTGTGAAAAGCCACTGCGGATAGCAAGAGCTAGACCCAAAAATGGATCGACCAGCCAGCACATGTCGAAGAGAGTCGGACAGACAGACACACACACAGACATACTTGATAGCTCCCCGCACTTGTCAAGTAGCGTTTGATCAAAAGCAAAGTAAAAGGAAACTAAATGGAAAGTCTCATGGCCACCATTGTCCAAGACAGAGGAGTGAGAACCTCCAAGAACAAAAAGAAAAAGATACCACAGCCTCAGAGAGTCTAACGGAGTTTCAGAGGGAGAGAGGGAGAGAGGGAGAGAGGAAGAGAGACAGGGAGCGATCGGAAAGATTGGAAAGCAATATACAAGAAATCAAGGGGAAGAATGTGTTGAAAAGAGAAAAGCGGATGTCGATGGAGGTAAGTGAACACTTCAGGACCGTGCATGGAGAGAAGTCTTTCCATGTTCAGCGCTCGATCTCTCCATTGTCTTTTCCCTCATTGGTCTTAATTCCGCCAACTGTGTTTTCTCTCTCTCTCTCTCTCTCTCTCTCTCTCTGCGCTTGTCTTTGTTCACATCCATCCGGTGTTTTCGGTTTCTTTGGACTCACACTTGTGCACTTGATCTGAAAAGATTCAGCAACTTTTGTTTGCAGAGTGGACGTGAAATTGTAGTCGAGATCGCAGGGAGTCCGAGGGGAGCGCTTCTGACTGATGAGGGGGGGCATCACCGAGACCTGAGTTCGCACGGACGTGCAAAAAACAGACATAAACAGACACAAATAGATGGACACGCAGACAGGCAGGCAGGTAGGCAGGTAGGCAGGCAGGCAGGCAGGCAGGCAGGCAAACGGACGAATATCTATCTCGAAGCATCCAAAGTGGATTTTCCAAGGACCGTATCATGAACAGGAATCGCAGAAGAGTTAATAATTCGGAAGTAATTTGCTCAATGCCTAGCTCAATGACCGACGCATGCACCGAGCGCCCGGCTTCCCGCTGCGTAGCTGCCTTCCTGTCTGAGAGTCCGTCTTTCTGACTGAATGGCTGACGGTCTACCTGGTTAATAGTCTATGTGTGAGCTTGACTACCTACACTACCTGCGTGCACGTCGAATTTACGGAACTTACGGTTTCTCTTTCGTACAGCTTCACGCTCGTCTCCCTCGAAGCCAGAGGGTCCTCCTTTGCTCCCACAAGGCCCCCAATACCCGCTTTTATGCCTTGATAGTAGAGTTCCTGTGCCTCTCCCTGCGATAGGCCTCTGCTCCAGAATTGAAAGTCGTAGACCTCAGCCTGCAGCAGCAAAACGAACACAGGAGTGTCAGCAGTCTTGAAGCTCATCATAATAAAAGGAGGCAGAATTCTTTGCCTCACAAAGCGCGCGGGGTCGAAGACCCGATCTTTCAAAGGACAAAAAAAAAAACAAGGTGCATATTCAAGGAGATACGCATTTGAAAGCGCAGTGGAGACATGTGGCATGGATACACAGCAGACACACACACACACACACACTCACACACACACACAAACTCACACACACGCACACACACACACACACACACACACGCGATTAGGACAGACAGACAGACTGACCTTCGGATTTCCATTCACGAAATTGTTCTCCAGCACCTGTCCCATCACGATGCTGTACTGATTGTCGTCGAGCTTTCTTTTTCGTTTCTCTTTTTTCCCACTCTCCTGGTGGCTCCCGTCCACCACCCATTCCCCTTCTCCAGAGTCACCCTCCTCAAGAGCCCGCCTCCCTCCGAAGCCTGAACAGGAGAAACCCTCACATGTGCCCCCCCCGCCAGTGAATGTCGATCCACCGTTGCTTGTGCCAGAAGAATCTGATGTACCCGAAGCCGTCGAGAGACCCTCTTCTTGCGTTTGCTCAGTTGCCTCTCCCATGTCGTATGCTTCGTTGACCAGACCTGTTTGTATCATATCAAGCGTGCATGCGTATGCAATATTTGACGCGTCGTGTGTTGCATAAGTGCCATGCTCGGTCGTCTATGCATCGAACAATACAATCTCAGCCCAGCGTAGCAGACGACACAAGTGACGAACATTTGATGCTCTATGGTCTACAAACTTCAAATGCGGCAAACTAGTTTGCCCGAGCACATGGACACACACACGCACACCCACATTGTCGGATGCTGCGCCGATTGGTTTCGAGACAACTTCCCGTGGCACGCTTCAAGCTCTGTTCATTTGAGAGAGAGAAGAGATGAGAGAGAGAGAACAGAAAGAAGAAAGACAGACAGACAGAAAAGAAAGAAAAGTTTTGTCCGCGCGCAAGTCAGACAGCTCTTTTGGCAACAGAGGAAAAAAAGAAGAAAAGAGAATAACAGAAAGCACAGAAAGAGACTCGGTCTCCCACCCGATGCAAAAAGTTCCTTGAGGTCTGACGTAACCAGGGCGACGTTGTTCGTGAAGCTGCCTTCATAGGTTGACTGGCAAAGCTCGGGTCTCAGCAGAGGGACATGGTCGCTCGCGTATTTCGTCTCTCCTGCATGTATGTAGAAACAGAACGTTAGTTGCGTGATGTGCATGAGAGACAGCCAGAGAAGGTTCACAGGAGAAAAGCATATTCTGTCAGGTGGAGATCATTCGACAGAACTTCTCGCCCCCCTCGAACTGCCCATCCAAGCTCGGCCAACGACTTCATCTATCGATGCTCGTAGAGGGTCTCTTTTTTGATACAGAGAAGCCATCCAGTCTATCTATCTGTCTGTGCGTGTGGTCCGTACACAAGTGATTGACAAAACAGACCGACGTACCATCAACGAAGAACTTGATGCGAGTGCGGCCGACGACAACGAGAAGGAAATGCCATTTGTCGTCGGAGAGCCAGTCAGTAAGGTCGTCGTTCCCCGTTTGTGCCTGCATCATGCATGCAAGCATGCATGTGAGGGAAGGAAGAGGTAACAGAGAGGAGAGAAATGCCAACCCTCCAAGTGGCCACGCAAAAAGAACAACGATGGTAACATTCGACGGTGCCTTGAGGAAACAAGCACGTCAACATCACGGAAAGAGTACGCCCAACTGATCAGGCAGGCTTTCCTGAAAAGTCCCAATAAATAAGCGGTTGTACATGCAACACGCCTACGAGACAAACGACGAGACCCAAAGAACAGAGAGGGTGACGACATTCCATCCGAGAAAAAAGGTGCACTCTGCATTTGCAGACAATTTGTGCACATGGGTTTATCTTATCAAGATTCATTGTGATAGGACCCTGTACTATTTCGTTTTTTTGCACAGGAAAGAAGGAGGGACGACTGTGGAGTCTGGACAGAACCGACCGGCTCTAGGACCAGTTGATTCGGATAATTTCGCGGGTATTCGAATGTCGCGTCTTCTCCTCTCTGGTCGGTGTAGAAGGAGAAACCACTCGCGAGATTATCCGTAAAGAGACCCCAGTATGCCTGGGGATTGTCCTCAAGAAGCTGCTTATACTTGTACATTCCATATCTGAGTGTAAAGGGCTGGTAGGACAGGCCTGCAATCATACAGACAAGAAATATTCGCTTCGATCATCTGTGTATCTACATCAGGTTTCGCACTGTTGAATTTTGCAGTTCGAAGCAACAGGTGGAAAGAACAAGCCTGCACCAGTTTTTATACCCTTTTGTGATATTTCATTTCAAGTACACAAAACAAGAGAGGAGACGCAATTTCACGTACTGTCTGCGTCGGCTGGATGCCAGAAGCAGATGTCGGTAACAAAGTGCTGAACGAACAACATGACGTTTAGAGCATCTAAAGCAGAAACAAACAAACGTGCACAATCTGCTTTTCAGATTGTGGCTCGTTCTCTCTCCACGTCGGTCCAAAAAGTGTAAATGAAAGAGGAGAAAACCGCTGGAGACTCACGTGAGAAAGAAACGGACATCCATCCAAAGAGGAAGACATATTGATGCATAAAATGTTTTTTAGAGAGAGAGAGAGAGAGAGAAAATCCCACACACAGACACGATGGCCAGTGCAGAATTAAGAGGAGAGGCCCCTGTTAGACTTGCCTGAGGTTAGATAGGGTCCCAGTTGCCGGGGCCCAAAGGAGAGGCAGGAGTCGTCTCCTTTGTAGAGGTGGAAGAGCTCTTGCCCCGCCAGGTTCCGCACCCACCCTCCAAAACTGAAAGCCCTCCCAGACTGAAAGCATGTCATTCGATCGAACCAGAGAGAATGAAGAAGAGGTTCACAGAGGCAACAGCTAGGTCGAGTGCACACACAAAACTTCCATGAAGGTCAAACTCACGTGAAGACAGTACTTTTGGAAACTCACGCGAGACACAGACAGGATGACAATCTACTTCAAAAGCGGCCCTCATTCAAGAATGTGTCCCTTCCTCACAAATCAGTCACTTCTTTTCTTCTGCCCAAAGTCCTTTTCTTCACGCTCGCGTGCAATTATGACCCCTTCTTCTCGCCTTCCTGTTTCCCTCCACCCCAGGAGCCCACCTCAAATTCATCCACCGGGACGTATTGGACGTTCTGAATGCGATAAGGGGACGTGAACCTAACGACGGTTCCCTCTGGAGTCAGATATTGGCCATTTGTTGCTGCATGGGGGGGATGCCGCAAGACAGAAATCAATCACACACGTACACACACACACACACTCACACACACACACACGCGCGCGCGCGCACACACACACACACACACACACACACACACACATACGCATACACACATACACATACACATACACATACACGCACATACGCATGCACGCAAACCTATGAGAAGACTGGCAGCGCAGGGAAAATGCACTGCCAAATCCATGCAGGAACACGAAACGAAAAAAAAAGAAAAGAGACAGAGCTCTCGAGACAAAAAAAGGAGCAGAGAAGGATGTCCAGAGTTGGACTCTCTCTCTCTCTCTCTCTCTCTCTGTGTGTGTGTGTGTGTGTCTCTCTGTCTCTCTGTTTGTGTCTCTCTGTCTCTCCCTCTCTGTTTGTTTCTCTCTCTCTTTCTCCGTGCTCGAGCGCGTGCGTACTAGGCTTCGTAAGTCCGCAATTTGTTTTGTGCGTCCTCGAACCCCCTCATCTCCATCTGTTCTCCTGCTTCCGTCTGGTTTCTTACTTCATAGTCAGTTGCTTTGCTTTCTGAGTGTCAAAACGTGAAGTAAAGTGTGTGAGAGAGGTCCAAAGATTTCGAGCACGACAAGGGAGAGAAGTAGAAGAAACACAATGAATGGCCCTACTGAAATGTCGATTGACAACAGGCCACAATTAAGCAGGCTGACCATATGTATTCGCAAGCGTGGTCACCCCGGTAGTCACGTACGTTTCTGCACACAACAGAAAGAAGGAACGAAGGCAAGGGCAAAGACCAGTGCCGCATCAAGTATGCAAATGATCATGCAGATTGTTACTGCGTGATTGCAGTGAAAATACTGGTCGTGTGCAAAAGAACGAAACAAAGTTGAGAAAAAAATGCTTCCGCAGGAGGAGCTCTACGGGGACCCACGCAGATTGTTACCAGAGAAAATCGCCCTCCAAATTGCAGCTTGGTTTGTTTGGATTTGAGCACAACCTGAATGAATATGCGTCCTGTCGAGAAAACAAATTTTTGATTGCGGATATGTCCGCAAAATCTGCTTCCACATCTATACGTACACGCTCATTCGCCAATACAGACACAGTTGCACATACGTACATGTATGCAGAAAAACAAACATACACGTGCAGACACAAACATGACCACACTTAGAACTTCAAGCACATTCATACATGCATACATGAATACAGTATACGAACATACGTGCGGCTGTAGAGCTCGTCATATCTGAGGACACGAGCATTCCCAGTTGCGCGTTGGTCGTAGAGAGTGCAAGGTTTGAGGAGTCTGAGAGCACAGTCATCCACTGGTCCATCGTCCAAGCGTTGCCCTTGGCTTCTTCAATCTGCACGCATGCATACACGCAGCGGAATTCAGGCAAAGCAAAACCCACCAAGGGCGTCTCTCTGCTTTTCTATGCGCCGAGCCCCGACGGCATGCAGCGCGAGTAATCAATCTAATTAGATGAGCGGACTTTGCAAAATGAAAGTGACCGTCCCTGGAGAAGAGCGACGAAGGTTCGAAGGAATAATGCGATGAAGGAAGGAAGGAAGAGGGAAGGACCAAAGGAGCGGCTCGGCCCTCCGATCTTCGTCCCCACTCGGCAACCCCTCCTGGCGGCCAGTTTTCAGCACCGGGGATTCTCTAGAGTTTCCAAAAGGCAGAAAAAGCGGAAAACAAAGAGAGAAGAGGGAAAAAAACAAAGAGGAAAAAAAAGGGCGAAAGAGAGGAAAGGAAAAGTAAAGAAACAAAAAAATGCAGAGCCGCACAGTCAGACGTGAGTGTCCGTCTATGCGTGTCGGCCTCAAAGCTCACTGACCCCTCTGAAAAATCCAGCCTCAGCAAACTCAATGAATCCGTCCGATTTCAGCTCCCACGACCATGTGCTTGTTCCCGTATCCTGTGTACAGACATAGCGCTTGGAGTCGAACACCGCAAAGAGCCGCGTCTGGTAGGCTGCATTCGTGTATGCGAGGCAGAAAACAATTGGCGCTAGGGTTTAGCATTGTCCTTCTTGTCGTTTTTACCTAGAATTTGTTAATCTCTGCAGACCCCCGGAACGCGGAGGATGCTGGAAGATCGCGAGAGGGGGGTGTACGAGTATGAGAGCGGAACAAATGACATACAGAAGCAGACGGAAGCCAGGTTTTGGAACCAAAACAGGAAGAGAAAAAGACAGACAAAAACAATATTTGTACACGCACGCGAGGGCTGCACACACGCGACAGCATCGACCATGGGGGGCAGCACGTAAGATTGCATGGAACCTTGAACATTCTTTTTTTTTCTTTTTTTTTTCTTCTTTTTTTTTTTCTTTTTTCTTTTTTTTTTCTTCAAGTACGATTGCATGGAACCAGCATCCGCCACGGAAAGCTTTGTGGGCCGGTCTGAATTGGCACCAAATGTTTTTCGAAATTCTTCTGGTGGCACAAGAGGCGATCGAACTACTTTGCTGCTTTCCTTCCTTCCTGCCTTTCATATGGGGGGTCCAACTGACGCGTGAAGCATTGCGAACACGTGTATGGGCAGGCCTCTTTCATCGTAGTCGTTGCAATCGTACAGGTTGCGTCATTATCATTGTACCTGCATGCACCCGTATCGATACACCAAAAAGACGTGCAGGAATGAATATGCAGTTTGGAAAGCGTGTCCAGAAGGATTAGATGTCTCGCCAACGTCTCACCCGAGTTCGTCATGCAGTTGCATAACTCATGAAAAGTCAAGAACAGCTTTCAAGGCATGGACAGTGTATACATAATACAGGAAAGGCAGCTAGGGAGACAAAGAAGAGAAAAGACAGAGAGAGAGAGACCCGAAGAGGTATAGAGACGCGACAAAGTTGAATTCATGCAGAACGTCAGGTATCAATACATACACACATAAATTGACACAAAGGAGCAACTTGAACCGACTGCTTCATTCTTGATTTGCGTACTACTCTTTCATAATGTGTCGTTCTCCCTCAGTCTCCCTCTTGTTTGATCTCACTCTCTTCAAACCACCGTCCTTCAAGCTATTTGCTTTTTCTTCTGCCTGATTTCGTTTTCGATTTTTCTTTCGGTCCTCGCTCACAGCCAAGCTTGCCTGTTCAATGATTCGCTCTGCATACGCACACAGTCCGAAGATGTAAACTGACCATGAACAGTAGTTGCCCACTTCGTCCGTTGTAGACGTGGAATCACTGCACGAAGGAACACAAGTCAAAGAAGGGAAGGGCACAGCAAAAGATAGTGAACGGGTGGGACAGATGGAAGAAAACAAGGCACTGAAAAGATGAAAAGAAAGGCTTTTGCTCCTCTCCACTGTTCCAATCTTCTTTGCTTCTGTTTCTTTTGTCTTCCCTTTTTCTTCCTTTCTTTCTTTCTTTCTTTCTTTCTTTCCTGCCTGCCTGCCTGCCTGCCTGCCTGCATTCCTTCCTTCCTTTCTTTTTTTCTTTCTTTCTTTCTTTCTTTCTTTCTTTCTTTCGTTCTTTCTTTCTTTCGTTCTTTCTTTCTTTCTTTCTTTCTTTCTTTCTCTTTCTTTTTCTTTCTTTCTTTCTTTCTTTCTTTCTTTCTTTCGTTCTTTCTTTCTTTCTTTCTTTCTTTCTTTCGTTCTTTCTTTCGTTCTTTCGTTCTTTCTTTCTTTCTTTCTTTCTGTGCTTCTCTTTGCCTGTGAGGATGCCTGTCTATCATATTTGCTCGTTCTGTGTCACACTGCATGCTCAAGTCGCTGATCCATCCCTTCGCTCTGGTCAAATTTCTGTTGCGTTCTGCCGGTCTTGTCTACTTTGTACTTTCCCTTTCATTCTTTCTGATCCGCTGCTGATGGCTTTGAGGTGAGTTCTCATCCTAATCACTTCAGGCCCACTCACCCACCGACCGACCGACCTGCAGGCCCCGTACATGTATTTACTTTCATCGAGAATTCTTTTATATACATGATATACAGAATGAAAAAGAATTCTGTATGAAAGTAAACGCACTCACTGACCGACCGACCTGCAGGCCCCGTACATTGCGTCGAAGAGATTATTCGTTAGTTTGTCTGCGGCAACGGGTGTGAATGCGTCTGCCTGTACCCCGTTGCACAGGAGAGTAATGGTCTCGTAGTCGTACAGGGTGACCGCCAGGTACTGGTTGTACGTTGGGCTGAAGATCTGACCGATGTACCTCTCGACGTCCGTCGGTCCGGATCCGTACGTAGCAGTTGTCAGCCTGCAGGACGAAGGAAAGGAAGGTGGAAGGGAAGTGAGAAAATTCGTTAAGAAAAAAAAAAAATGAGAGCATTCAATGAGACTGAAACGTGGACTGTCACACCCGGTCTTCTTCCGCAGGAGTTTGACACTGCAGTATACATACATTTGCTTGGGTCGAGCAAACTCTATCCTTGCTGCGTGGACAGGCAGGCTCATTGGTTGCCACAGGCGCACCCCCAGGAAGAGAAACCGGAAAAAGACGGAAAGCCAGAGAGGAAGAGATGGGAATGTTGCCAGGGAAGAGCTATCAAGAAAGTTTCATTAAAGCCGAAGAAAACGAGAAGAGAGGCATAAAAACATTGAAAACAAACAGCATCGGGACTTGACTTCAGCAGCTGCCTCACTCTCTGCCCCCAAAAGCGATGAGATGAAAGAAGAGGAACACAAACTGCATGTGGACAGTCACTGCATCGCTTCGCTTCAAAGCGAAAGTTGAAAGGCATTTCTTCCCAACGCATATCGGTATGTCAACTTACGCGTCAGTGTACTGGCTTGCACAATCTGCCGCAGTCAGTCCATTGCTGTCTGCGTTGTTGCCCCTAGGACGAAAACATCCGACGTCCTTAGAGAGAAGGGCACCGCCGTAGTTTACAAGCCTCTGTCCGATCTGCAAGGAAGGAATGAAATCCATCCATCGAAGGAAATGATTCCGCAAGTGAAGGGAGATAGATCCGTACGGACAAAGAAGAACAACGGGAAGAGACGCGAATGATGCCGTCAAGAGCTTCGTGTCAGTAAGTGTTCGCTGCGGAAGCAGGAAGGAACCTGAAATTGCGGAGCAAACTGATGTGGAACCCTGAGCTCTCCTTCTCCTGCTGCTGCTCTCTCTGTCTCTCTGTATTTCTTCTCCCTTCAGTCATTCACTCACGTGCATACCTCTAAGCTTGTTGCCTCCGCCTGTCCGGTTGCAGTGTCGTGGAAGACCTGAATTGTTACCGTGGCTTCGTATTGTCCTGGAGGATAGGATTCAGAGAACTCGGTGTCGACAGAGAACCTTGTGGTGGAGGTGGGCGAGAACATCACCCCGTTGTTTCCCATCGCTGTTTTCATCGCTGCGCTATTGGTGGAACCGTAGGTCCCTGCAGAAAACAACATCCCTTTAATCGCCTCAATCAAAACAGTCCCCAGCTTGTCTCCTGTCGTTGAGTCCTGCCACTCCCCGTTTCCTGTGTTTCCAGGGTTAAACAAGGTCTGAAATGCCGTTTGGTCGGGATGTCCATTAGTCATCGTCCAGGTGAATTTAATGTTCACCAGTCCTTGTGCCGTCTCACTCGCTGTGCAATCCCTGACGTAAGGCGATTGGAAGGTTACAGCGTAGCCAGAAGGTCTGCACAATTCGGAGCTTTGTGAAGGGCCGTCAACGAGACGTCGCGCCGTTTCTGAGGATTCTTTTTGTCCTTTCTCCTCAGCTGCCTCGTGCTTCAACCCAAACGCTCGCTTCTCTCCTTTTCCCCCGTTGGATTTCTGCGTCGTCATATTTCCTCTTCGGTGGGCCTTGCTTCTGCTTTTGTGCTTTTCAGCATTTGGGGTTGGGGGGAGGCGATGGCGACTCGCTGGGTGCACCTTTGCGCTTTCCTCTATGGTGGAAAACTCCTCTCCCTGCAAGAGCAAACAGAGCCGTTGAAGGACGATCATCTTAAATGTCCGCTTCTCTTTTCTTTGCAGAATCTGTTGACCCTTTCACGGTGTCTCATTTCACTGGACGATTAATCGCCTACAGGATTTTTCTTTGGTTGCTCTCCCTCTCTCCGTCTCTCTCTCTCTCTCTCTCTCTCTCTCTCTCTCTCTCCGTCTCTCTCTCTCTCTCTCCCTCTCTCTCTCTCCGTCTCTCTCTCTCTCTCTCCCTCTCTCTGTGTGTGTGTGTGTGTGTGTGAGAGAGAGAGAGAGTCTGTGTGTCCATGTGTCTATGTGTGTGACAAATATGAATCCACCCAAGGAACGAACCTCCAGTCGTCTCCTCGCTCCCAGGTGTGTCTTGATGGCTGTCACCTCTACTTGTGACGACATGATCTGGGCGTTCACCCTGGTGACCTGCTCTCGGATATCTTTGAAGATCGTCTCCATGTACGAGGTCAGAAGGTAGTAGGTGTCCAGGACCTGGTTGTTCAACTTGTCCGTCTCTGCGGTCTTGGCCGCAAGTGCCCCCCCTCCATGGATCAGGTCGACTAACGGAAGTGTGGCTGCATTCATTCCGGAGAATTAATTCATCAGTGAGCGAGTGTGCCAGACTCACGCAAGTGCATCGAGCGTGAGCGTACATTTCACGGTTCTGTATTCATGATCATGAAAGCACCGTGAAATCGTATCCTTAGTACCAAAGAGCCCCCCCCCACTCACGGGACAGTAGTGTGCTTGCAGGTGTTCTCAAGGGAACAAGAATGCCTGTTCCTCTCTTGCAGGAGGAAAGTTGCGCACGTATCGCCAGAGGCCGTCTCTCTCAGTTAAATGGCACGTATGCACGGCTCAAGGAGGAAAACGACCAAGGGTGAAAGAGACAGGAGGGAGGAGGAATGTAGGGAGGGACCCCATTTTGTGAGGGCGATGCGGGGGCTGAGGAGAGGAGAGTGCCCAAAGAAAGAGACGGGGCAGATAACTTCATTCGAACAGACGAAAAACGTACAATATTCAGGCGGTCATTCAGGCCAGCAGAGGAAAGGAACATAATCACATGCACTCACTCACTTACTTACTTACTTTGAAAGATGTCCACGACTTCATTGTCTTCCAGAGCACGAGGAAAGTATTTGATGTCCACCAGATTGCCCTTCTCCTGGTGGTCACCTGATCGGAACAATTAAGAAACAATTAAAACGACACAAAAGTATTCACGCCTGCCCAGATGTACACACAGACAGACACATCGTCAGACGAACAGACACGCGGACTCTTTTTGTGGTCTCTTTATGGTCTCCTTGTCCTTCTGAGGGTGCGAGTCGCGAAGAGCAGCCTGTATTTCGATTTGGAAAAGTTTCAGACCGCGTGATCGATAGAACGATCCGGCCAGATCGTCAGGACCAATACCCCGCACACATGTGAGCACTCAAAGGCTTTCTTTCTTTGCCTTTCTTCAAGTTTTTCTCAGAAAAGGAGCTTGAATGTGTTGTTTTTTGGCAACGATTTTACCCCACACTCTTCACTGTACCCCCCATCACAGGACTCTCTGCTCTCTCTCTCTCTGTCTTTCTCTCTCTCTCTCTGTCTCTCTCTGTCTCTCTGTCTCTCTCTGTCTCTCTCTGTCTCTCTCTCTCTCTCTCTCTCTCTCTCTCTCTCTCTCTCTCTCTCTCTCTCTCTCTCTCTCAAGCTGACCAACGAAGGCGGTTCCCTTGGCACAGTCCGAAATTCTTCTATACGAAATTCCTCCCGAGGGAACGGAATCGGAGCTGAGGGACTCCGACTCTGAGAGGCCAGTGACCTGCAGTGCGGTCAGTCCATCAACAGACACAGTTAGTTCAGCGGTGATAAAGAAGGAAAAAGAATCCTCAAAAGATTCATCCAGTCTTCCTCATTTAATTTCGCACAACGACATGTCATTTCTTTCTGACTATCACACATACCTCTGTGTGGCTGCTCAGGCAGCTTCTCTGAGTGAGATGTGCCTGCCATTCATTTCGTGCCTGTACAGGCAGTGTGTGCATGTGTGTCCTTTCCATTCAACCCGAAAGTTTTCCAAAGTGATCATAAGCACCAAGAAGGGACTCGACAGATTTCGGGTACTCAAAAAGAACAACCATATGAATTCAGGAACAAAGAAGAAGAAACAAACACATGCATGCATGAACAACCCGGATGGCTTCCGCTCACCCATGCGTGGGTTGNTCTCTCTCTCTCTCTCTCTCTCTCCCTCTCTCTCTCTCTCTCTCTCTCTCTCTCTCCCTCTCTCTCTCTCTCTCTCTCTCTCTCTCTCTCTCAAGCTGACCAACGAAGGCGGTTCCCTTGGCACAGTCCGAAATTCTTCTATACGAAATTCCTCCCGAGGGAACGGAATCGGAGCTGAGGGACTCCGACTCTGAGAGGCCAGTGACCTGCAGTGCGGTCAGTCCATCAACAGACACAGTTAGTTCAGCGGTGATAAAGAAGGAAAAAGAATCCTCAAAAGATTCATCCAGTCTTCCTCATTTAATTTCGCACAACGACATGTCATTTCTTTCTGACTATCACACATACCTCTGTGTGGCTGCTCAGGCAGCTTCTCTGAGTGAGATGTGCCTGCCATTCATTTCGTGCCTGTACAGGCAGTGTGTGCATGTGTGTCCTTTCCATTCAACCCGAAAGTTTTCCAAAGTGATCATAAGCACCAAGAAGGGACTCGACAGATTTCGGGTACTCAAAAAGAACAACCATATGAATTCAGGAACAAAGAAGAAGAAACAAACACATGCATGCATGAACAACCCGGATGGCTTCCGCTCACCCATGCGTGGGTTGGGTTGGGCCACTTCTCCGCCTTGATTGAGTCGACAAAGAAGGTGGAGGTCTCGTTCTCAACCACCTGCAGGCAGGCAGGGAAGAAGAAAGGAAGGAAGGCACGCCAACCAATGTTTGGAAAGAGAGAGAAAATAGGGAGAAATTAGAGGGGAGATGAGACTCCTCTGTAATTTCTTCTTTGTGATTCGTCCGTGTAAGTATAGCAGCAGTCCCAAAGATGCGTGCTTCAAATTCCTACTCCCCTCTGCTTCGTGACTATTGATGCAGCGAAGATCTGGGGCGAAACTTTGAGAAGGTGCAACACAAGAGCTTAAACAGACGCATCAGTAGTCTGCAAAAGCCTCAGATAGATTTGCCTGCAGTACCAGAGTTGACTGACACCACCACTGAACAACACCACCACTGACCACGGTGAGATGGTGCCAATTTCCGTCGGTCAGCGAGCCCGTTAGAGTTTTGTTGTAGATTGTTGCTCCCTTTCCAGCAGGCAGCGAGGAGGTGAGATTGTTTTGTTGAGCGAACGCACGCCCTGCAGAGGTCAACGTCGCTACCTGGAGGCCCTCGTGCGCTCCGTAGAAGAGACCCATCGGAGTCACTCTGCGCTCATTTGGAGAGTGAGGGAGGGAGACGCGAAAAGAGAAGAAATCTTTCGAGAGGGCCCTATGCATGTCATATGCTTACCAGTATGCACAAACCCAATACACGCAGGTATTTCACAGACAGGAAAGTAGAAGCCACTTCCGCTTTGACACGAAGGACAAACCAGGAGAAGGAAGGGGGCAAAGAATGACGTTGAAAATTACTTCAATGATAGACACCTCCAGAATCCACGCGAGCTAGTGCTTGCAAGTCTCCGTCTTACCTGTAGCACGCGTCTCCACTGAAGTTGGTGGCAGTCGGCGTGACTTTGTCAAAAATAGAGAAGTAGGGAATCGTCGTTCGCATCCACGAGGAGATGGTGAAATTTCTGCACACACACACACACACACACACACACACACACACAAAACGCACACATACATTCAAACTCACAGTACACATTTACACTCACATAAATAACAGAAAAACACGTGACTGACAAACGATCAGGCAGACAGACTACGACCAAATCGGAAACCCACGAGCACAAACTGCCAACGAACAGTTCAGGTGGAGCCACGGGCAGACGGTGAGTTCATTCTCCTTACACTCATTACAACCCCTCAAAGGCACACATAACAGAAACGCATGGAGGGGCTCTTTGCTCTTCTATTGCTTTTTCACTCCATCCACTGACGCAGTGAGAGGCGGCTCGTCGTCTGATGTGACGATGAGGGTCTTCGGAAATGTCTCAACTGCGTCCAGATAAGTTCGGGCTGCGTTGTCGTCGAAGTAGGCTCTGGAAGCTGGGTAGTAGTCTCTGGTGGCGCCTGAGAACGTCTTGACGTAATTGAACAGGTCGGCCTTGGTGTGCACACTCTCGGCACTCTGCATGATTGCAGACACAAAGGAACACTCAGATTGTGTTCTCTCTCTCTCCCCCTTTCTGTTCTTTCTCTAGCTTCTCCATTCATCTCTCGCTTGCCCGTCTCTCTTTTCACACTCACACACCACACAAAGACAAGGGACGCTGCGAGAGTGAAAGTGAAAGAGAAGAAGAAAACAAAAAGGGGCGCATGGGAAGAGAAATTGCGATTCATATGCAGGAAGGAAGCTGGCATCAACAGAATCGGACAGAAATATGGTGTTAGGCCACTCAGTGGCATCCCGACTCACCGATGTTTTGAAAACCGTCTGGATTGTGTTGTGGACGCTGCACATACATACACACACACATACACACACTCACTCACTCTCTCTCTCTCTCTCTCTCTCTCTCACACACACACACACACACACATACACACACTCACTCTCTCTCTCTTTCACACACACACACACACACACACACACACACACACACGCACACACACACACACACACACACACACACACACACACACACACACACACACACACACACACACGCACACGCACACGCACACGCACACGCACACGCACACGCACACGCACACGCACACGCACAAACACACAGAGAGACAAACAAAAGTGAGATTGAGTGCATCTTCCCCATCACTTCTTTTTCTCCTGGGGTTTGCCTGTCAAACCATGGAAGAAGACTGTCATTGGCCCCCACAGCCAGGCCCTGTTCTGACTGATGCCGGAGGAAAGACGCGTCAAAGAGAGGATGCAAAGGAGTTTTAGGCTTCTTGAAAAGATATGCAGAAGGAAAGGGGGTCTCTGATCTTCTCGGGGGTCCAGGGGGGACCTGGTTCTTTTGTGACTCTCAAAATGCTCTGCTCCCTTTCATGGATTCTTTCCGCATCTGCCGTTATGTAGGCCCATGGAGGGACGAACCTGTAGACAGATGTAGGGTTCATTGTGAACACCAGGGTGACCAGGAAGAGGGCAAAGTAGATGTAGAAGAAACAGGCGTCCTTCATTGATCGCTGCATACGGCACTCGAGGCCAAGCCTGCAGGGAGAAGAGAGCAGAAAGGGGAGTGTAAACATACAAACCCGGAATGCAAACGAGGAATGCAAAAGGACCAAAGCGGATTCGGTTGCTTCGGCTCAAGGGGGTTCTCTGCCAATCTGTGTGTCTGCCTGCTTGTCTCTCTGCGAGTTTGCGGATCTGTCAGCCAACCTATCGACATGCGTATCTGACTGCATGACTGCCTGCGTTGCCAGCCTGCCTGCCTGCCCGACTCCCTCTCTGCCTCTGTGGTTAATTTTCTTCCTTCCAGTTTATCTTCTTAATTCTCCCTGCATGTTGACCTACCTCTCAATGAAGAAGTCTCTTCTGAGGAGAGTGTCCCTGAAGTTGCTGACGTCCACGACGCCGTCTTCTGAGGTCAGGGTCTCCTGCTTGACGGGGCCGTCGGGTTGTCCCTCCTCCCGGACGTGGATATCGTCCATCATCTGGTCGTGCGCTGTCTGGTACCTGTCCCTCTCATTGTCCTTTCTCTCCCCTCCTAGACCCTGGTTCTCCAAACCAGGAATGATAACTGCACATAAGAAAAAGGAAAGAGGAATACACAGACGGAGAGATCAACACATGCCTGGAAGCGTGTACTTGCAATTTGCAGGAACAGAAGGGAGGAGCTCTCCAAATTCCGGATGCTACGACAATATATACAAAGAAAGCACAGAGCAGTCACGGGCTCTTCCTGGGCAGGCTCAAAGAGGAGAAAGGGAACAAAGATTGTTGCAATTGGTGCGTGCATGCCCTCACCTGCCGCTGCTGCCATTTGATGTGTCACGGCAACTTTGACAGTGGACGTTCGGATCACGAATGGAATTTTGCCTCCAAGGAATGCTCTCGGCCTGGCAAGGCGGAGGAGCGAAGTGTCGAAGTTGGTCTACGGACTTCTGAGGCTTCTCTTCTTTCTCTGATTGTCCGGAGAAACCTCTACTCACTGCATTCCACAGGAAGCGACTGTACTTGTGGAATGCGAGCCAGACTTGTTCGACCCACAGGCAGAGAGTGCATACCGGTGAAAGACGAATTCAGACTGAAGTCTCGAATATATAGACGGATTGGGTTGTGCACATGTATAGTATATTAATACAAGCAGACTCGATCGTCTTCCTTAATATTGTGCACGGGACAGCTCCGAGGCGACAGCTACAGCATGCATGCAGGAAAACGTCCTCCTTATACATGCAATTGATTCAACTCGATCGAGTCGACTGACCATGCATGACCATGCATGCATGCATGCAGCAAATTAAAGCTATATATATATGTACGGGATACACCCAACCAGTTGGGTGAGTGCCTCGGGGGGCTATTTAGGGGTCCGCTAATTGATGCACACCATCGGGGGCTTGGGCATGTGTAAGTTGTGTGCTGCCATGCATATGGGGCGGGGGCCACGGCAGCGAAGTATGCTTTTCGGGACCGCGCGCGCGTTGTATGCATCTGCAACTCCGTGCGAGTTACTTGAGGGGCACGCATGCGCAAAGTAATTAATTAAGGCATGTGCGATCGTGGCTCCGTGCGAGTTGCTTGAGGGGCACATTTTGGAACTCGGGCGACACCGACCGTGACGGAGACAGAACCGATCCCCCCCTCAAAAACGAAAAAATGCGTTATGCGAGTGCGTGCGATCTCAGGGCCTCTCGGCTGATCTCAGCAGAGCTGAGCTGCCCCCCGAGGCGATAGAGAGAGAGAGAGCTAGAGAGCTATATAGAGAGGAAAATTTAAGCTCCGTATATATATAGCTGCACAACCGATGCAGCCGCGCATGAAAATAATTAATTTAAAAAAAAAACACGCATGCATGCATGGTGGTTGGTGGATGAGGTGTTGGTGTGGGGGGGGGTGGAGGGGAGAAGTGTGGATGCGGAGGACGAGCGATGGAGGTGTGTGGTGGTTGTGGCGTGGGGTGCGGGAGAGAGTGCGAGAGAGGGTGGAGGGAGGTGGAGTGTGGTGAAGTCGTGGATGATTGGGTGATGTGTGTAGAGTAGTCAGTATGTGTTGGAAGTAAGGAGTGTGATATGAGATATGTTGCTGGGGAGGGAGTACTCGGTGTATGTTAGACTGGCCGACCGAACAAACGGAGGAGAGTGAAGAAAGAAGAGGGAGAAGGGGGGGAAAGAACTACTGAAGGAAAGAACAAATAAGGAGATCAAGAAAAAGTTGAACACAATTAAATTTAGTAGAGAAAAAATATAAGGTTGAAGAGACCCATTACATGAAGAAGGAAAGAAAACAGTAACACTGTCAAAGAAAAAAGAATTCTTTGAAATATTTAGTATCAACACAAAGGAACAGAAAAGGAAAGGAAAAGTGGGAGAAGGGGGGATCAGTAGAGAAAGTGTTGATCAGTCTCTATTTTTGTATTCCACCTTCACATCGAATCGATGGATCACCCGAACACATCTAGCAAGGCAGGGAGTGATTAAAAATGCGAGGCCCTAGGCATGCAGGGACCTCAGCACATCTCGTAGAAAGGAATTTTTATGGTAGTTCTAGGTGCAGGCATAAGCACCATGTGGGGTGCCTATGTAGAGCAACTAGGATTGATGGAAATATGAACCAAACCTATGCATACCGGACTAATACACGCCTGGAGAGGCGATAAGAAGACCTAAATACCACAAAAGACCATGCAGAGAGACACTAAAGAGATTTTGCCCCATGTCGGCCTATGCATGCATGCATGTACAGCGTTGCACAAACATTTTTATGGATACATAGTTTCTCTATCATTTTTCATTTTGTTATGAGGGCTTTTTAAAAAATAAGGTGAAGAGTAAAATTATAAAAAAATGTATGAGTTATGAATTATCGCTTTCAGAAAAGAAGATCGTTCTCATGAACTATAACAAATTAGAGTCTGATATTCAATCAAACTGTAGATTAAACTCTAAAACACAAAAGCCCATAAAATGAAAAAATGATTCACTGTGAACAAAAATCGTTGACAAGTATTCGGAATATATACAAATATCACGTACACTTGATATGTGTCTCTCCTCTCCCCGCCCGTTCTCTAAGCAGGGAGACAGGCTCCTATGCTGTAATGAAATTAAAGAAATCATGAAATAAAAATGTTTCGAATTTACTTTAGTCAAGAGCTCTCTTTCACTTTTGTAAGTAAGAAAGGAGTATCGAAAGAAAGAAGTCGAGAAAGCTACATCACAAGTTGATTTGTAATATCCCATTCTTCCACCTCTCCATCTGAAACTTATCAAACGCGTCGGCTTCTAATATAAAAAATCAAAATAAAATCTTATGATAAAAAAACACGTTTATAGTTTATGTTGGGGAGGTTCTTGATTCTAGAGTTATAGAAAGAATAATATGTTTTGATAAGTTCCAAACTGATTTTTATAGAGTTCGTGCAACGTTGTACATGCATGCATCCACCTTTCCACTGCATGCATGCATGAGCAGAGCTATAGCCTTAATTATATACCGTATATTTCACCATACTTTGCCCACCGGGGTTTCGGGTCCTCCACCTAAACATACCAAGTTTGAAAAAACTTCAAATAAATCTATGTAAAGAG
>JAHBMJ010005868.1:126311-144077 GCA_018398765.1 Chromera velia | reverse complement strand
ACCAGTACTCCATTCAGGCGGCCATGGAACCGGATGAGCCTCGCCGCTCTGCCTGCCGCTGAATGGGTGTAGAGGGAACGACGGTTCGGATTCTGGTGATTTGGGCGGCCAGAGGCCTGGCGGGAAATCAACCGGCCGCTGCGGCACTGGTCGCCATTCAGGCGCCGCACTGAATGCCCCGCTGGGGATTGGAGAGTGCCCCAGCCCGGAGGGGATGACGGGAGACATCTGCTGATCAGGCCCATCCGTTCCCATGTACCTGAAGTTTCGATTTGGAGGACGGTGCGGTGCATTGTTGCGAAACGGCTGCTGCAGCTGTTGTTGCGGCTGCGTGAAGCCTCGATTCTGGTAGAGAAGGGAACGGTCAGTCGCTTTTGGACATTGGTTGGCTCTGTGGCCCTGCTGGTGGCAAGTGAAGCACCTGTTCTCTTTGATATGCCTCTGCACCTGGTTATGCGTCAAGGCGTACATGCAAGTCAACCTATCGATCTCCATTGGCACCGGACCATCCGTGTTGCGTTGTTGCGCATGCACCGTATCGGTGCGTGTACCCGTGCAGCCTTTTTCGAGCTGTTCTTCCTCATCCGCGATTTTCATGGCTGCGGCGAGGTCAGCGGGTCTTCTTCGACGGACCTCCTTCTGTATACCAGATGGCAGACCCTTGATGTAGTGGAATACGATCGACTGCATGGTGATGTCTTCTACTTGGGACGCGGTTTGGAGGAATGAGGTATTGTAGTCTTGCACTCTTTGCTTGTGTCCGCATTTCATGGTGGCTAGCTCTTCCCTCAGCCGGTCCTGTGCGTTCGGATCTTTGAATTTTCGGTGGATCGCCCCCTCAAAGTCGTCCCACCCTGCGAAAGGGGAGTCACTCTCCTGATTCAAGTCGAGCCACAGCTTCAACGATTGTGAAAGGTACTGCCAGGCCGTGTCAAGGACCTCTTGCTCAGGAACTTTCGAGAGTTGGATAAACTTCTTCACATCCCGGATCCATGCTGGGAGGACTTTTCGGTCGCTCCCGAAGGTGAAGGGGTCCTTGGATTTTGCCAAGGATCTCGGCGCTGCCTGACCACCATTGTACTGCTGCTGCTGATGCTGCTGTTGCTGCTCAAGGGCCTGGTTCCTTGCGTGGAGAGCTTCATTCTGTGCTAGGAGCCGGTCTATCTGCTCTTGCTGCCTCTGCTGGGTCTGGAATAACTGCTGGGCCCAGTCCCCCTGGAACTCTGCCATAAGATCCGACTGTGAGCTGCGTGGGGGACGATACAGTTCAGGGCTCCCCCTGAGGCGGAGGAAAAAGGCTCTTGCTACCACGTAAGGAAAAGCCTAGTATCTGTGGAGCGCTACAGACCTAGATTTAGTATGACTGGTTACTGCATAAGAACTGTCAGTTCGGGAGTCTTGTAGTACCAAAGCTATCAGTCAGGACAGTTACACAGACAAGACGAGCATGCACGTGAGTAGAATTAATTCTGATATTAATTCCAATATAGATACAACATTAGGGGCACACCTATAGAACGACATAGGCATGGACGGACTTGAATGCAAGCTTAGTACTCAACTTAGTGCATGACTGGAAAGACGCTTTCAGGATAATCTTACTCTTTGACTTAATTCATTACAGTATGATTAGCTCGGGCGATCAACTCCGGCTAGAGCGAACAACTACATATTGCAATGTAACGCAGTCCGTATGTCACTGAGAGTTTCATTGAGGGTTCATTGTTTTTTCTTCTTCTTTTTCGCTCACCATGGGGCTTCAGGGTTGCGGGGACACTTCAGCTCTCAACCGGCATCGTCCTGCTCAGTACTGTAACAATCATCTTTAATATTGGATGTTCTGCTGGGCCTCGCCTGGACAGAAGGTGCTGGGGAAGGGGCCAGTGTTAAATAGGGACACACACATACACACATACACACACACACACACACACACACACACACACCCTCAGAGCTCGCTTGTTTTCCAATTCCCTCCTTTTTGTCCCGCCTCCCTTCTGTCGGATCCGTAGCCCCATCTCTTCATGCATGTTGCATGGAACATATGCACGGACGATGCATGTTTCTCCTTGCTCTTTGCTCCCCCCCTTTCCCTTCCCTTTCCTTGCCTGTTTCGAGGATCGACCACTACGATTACGACCCCACCTACACCAGTACTGACACCGTCCTGGTATTGCCTATTCTTTCCTCCGCGTTTATGAAGCAGAAGCGAGAGAGGAAGAAGACCCTACATGATGAAAGGTCAGTTTCTTCCTGTCTGCAGAAGCCTATCAAGCATTGAAAAGTGTGAAACGTGTCCATTGAAGTCAGTTCGCATGTCACTGAGAGTCTCATTGAGGGTTCATTCTTTTTTCTTCTTCCTTTTCGCTCACCATGGGGCTTCACGGTTGCGGGGACACTTCGGCTCTCAACCAGCATCGTCCTGCCCAGTACAGCAACAATCGTCTTTATTGGATGTTCTGCTGAGCTTCGCCCGGATAGAAGGTTCTGGGGAAGGGGCCAGTGTCAGATGGGGACATACACACATACACCCTCAAGGCTCGCTCGTTTTTTAATTCCCTCCTTTTTATCCCGCCCCCCTTCTATCAGATCCGTAGCCCTATCTCTTCATGCATATTGCATGGAACATATGCATGGACGATGCATGTTTCTCCTTGCTCCTTGCTCCCCCCCCCTCCCTTTCCTTGTTTGTTTCGATGATTGACCACTACGATTACGACTCCACCTACACCGGTGCTGACACCGTCTTGGTATTGCCCATTCTTTCCTCCGCGTTCATGAAGCAGAAGCTAGAGCAGAAACGGGAGAGGAGGAAGACCCTGTATGATGAAAGGTCAGTTTTTTCCAGTCTGCAGAAGCCTATCAAGCATCGAAAAGTGTGAAACGTGTCCATTGAAGTCAGTCTGCATGTTACTGAGAGTCTCATTGAGGGTTCATTGTTTTTTCTTCTTCCTTTTCGCTTGTTCCGTGCTCTTCCAGACTCAGTAGGTCAGACGAAGCCGAAACGGAAGAATAGAACTAGAATTGGAGTTGAATATATCTTTTAATTATTCACTCAGTGTTATTAAAGTCAGTGAAGGTCGGTTCAGATCGCTTCAAGTCAATTCTTCCAGAAGGTAAGTCAACTCGATTTGGGATTCAATTTTGTTACTCCAAGGTCAAGTTTTTAATCGATTCTTTCTTTTCTTTTTTTTCAAAGTTGCATTTTATACTTGTTTCCTGCAAAAGTTGCCAATTGTGAAAGTGTATCAATTGTGTAAGTGTATCATGTTTGACAGACTTTCATTCTTGAAAATGTATCAAGTTTGACATACTTTGCCTTAACCGATACAGAACCGATCAATCGGTTTTGTATCGGTGTATCATCAGACTCGTTGCTTGACCTTCTATCAATCTATTTTCCGTCTTTCTTATTAACTCTATTGCTTTTTTTTTACTCAAGCTTTTTAACCTTATTTCTTTTATCAGCTTTCTGATATCGTCTGACTTTATTTCTTTTATACCAAGTATTTAATTCATTTCCATCCATTCTTTACCAATCTTCCATCAAGGTAAACACCCTTTACTGTATATCAGCCCTATAAGACCTTAACTCTTACATTTCGATTGATCTTTCTCCATGACTTCTTAATCTATCATTCCTGTTGCTCAATTTAATAACTAAATATTTACTAACAAAATAAGACTAGTCTATGTTGTTCTTACTAGCCTTCGATCTAAAAACCTAACTTCATTCTATTGCCTATAACTTCAATAGAACACGCTTACCATAGGGCTTCAGAGTTACAGGGACACTTCAGCTCTCAACCGGCATCGTCCTGCCCAGTACCGTAACAATCATCTTTAATATTGGATGTTCTGCTGGGCCTTGCCTGGATAGAAGGTGCCGGGGAAGGGGCTAGTGTCAGATAGGAACATACACACACACACCCTCAGAGCTCGCTCGTTTTCCAATTCCCTCCTTTTTGTCGTGCCCCCCTTCTGTTAGATCCGTAGCCCCATCTCTTCATACATGTTGCATGGAACATATGCACGGACAATGCATGTTTCTCCTTGCTCTTTACTCCCCTCCCTTCCCTTTCCTTTCCTTGCCTGTTTCGAGGATCGACCACTACGATTATGACCCCACCTACACTGGTACTGACACCGTTCTGGTATTGCCTATTCTCTCCTCTACGTTTATGAAGCAGAAGCGAGAGAGAAGGAAGACCCTACATGATGAAAGGTCAGTTTTTTCCTATCTGCAGAAGCCTATCAAGCATTAAAAAGTGCGAAACGTGTTCATTGAAGTCAGTTCGCATGTCACTAAGAGTCTCATTGAGGGTTCATTCTTTTTTTTTCTTCCTTTTCGCTCACCATGGGGCTTTAAGGTTGCAGGGACACTTCGGCTCTCAACCGGCATCGTCCTGCCCAGTACCGTAACAATCATCTTTAACATTGGATATTCTGCTGGGCCTCGCCTGGATAGAAGGTGCCGGGGAAGGGGCTAATATCAGATAGGAACATATACACACACACCCTCAGAGCTCGCTTGTTTTCCAATTCCCTCCTTTTTGTCCTGCCCCCCTTCTGTTGGATCCGTAGCCCCATCTCTTTATGCATATTGCATGGAACATATGCACGGACGATGCATGTTTCTCCTTACTCCTTGCTCCCCCCCCCTCCTTTTCCTTATCTGTTTCGATGATCGACCACTACGATTACAACCCCACCTACACCGGTGCTGACGCTGTCTTGGTATTGCCCATTCTTTCCTCTGCGTTCATGAAGCAGAAGCTAGAGCAGAAACGGGAGAGGAAGAAGACCCTGTATGATGAAACGTCAGTTTTTTCCTGCCTGCTGAAGCCTATCAAGTATCAAAAAGTGTGAAACATGTCCATTGAAGTCAGTCCGCATGTTACTGAGAGTCTCATTGAGGGTTCATTGTTTTTTTTTCTTCCTTTTCGCTCACCATGGGGCTTCAGAGTTACGGGGACACTTCGGCTCTCAACCGGCATCGTCCTGCCCAGTACCGTAACAATTATCTTTAACATCGGATATTCTGCTAGGCCTCGCCTGGATAGAAGGTGCCGAGAAAAGGGCTAGTGTCAGATAGGAACATGCACATACACACCCTCAGAGCTCGCTTGTTTTCCAATTCCCTCCTTTTTGTCGTGCCCCCCTTCTATCGGATCCATAGCCCCATCTCTTCATGCATGCTGTATGGAATATATGCACGGACGATGCATGTTTCTCCTTGCTCCTTGCTCCCCCCCCCTCCTTTTCCTTATCTGTTTCGATGATTGACCACTACGATTACGACCCTACCTACACCGGTGCTGACACCATCCTGACATTGCCCATTCTCTCCTCCGCGTTTATGAAGCAGAAGTGAAAGAGGAGAAAGACTCTATATGATGAAAAGTGAGTTTCTTCCTGTCTGCAGAAGCCTATCAAGCATCGAAAAGTATAAAACGTGTCCATTAAAGTCAGTCCTCGGGGGCTCACTTGATATGGTCAGTTGGTTGGATTCATTGGCAACTTATTGTATTTTGTCACTCGTCCGAGTGCCTTGTTCTCGCTTGGCCGCACAGGGTCCTTTGTGGGTGGGGTGGATTCCTGTCCCTCTCTGGTAGGATCAGGGTCCCAAGGGAGTGTAGAGGGGTCCGCCCCGTCTCCTCTCAATCAGCACATGGGCCTTCTGAGACTTTGCCCGCGACTGTCCCTTCTCGAGGTCGCCTGTAGTTCTGAAGGTCCTTCTTGTTATGAAGGTTTGCTCTAATAGAGATTTAGTCTTTGTCTTGCAGACTAGAATCGTTCGTCATGCATTATTCATATCAGTTTGTTGTTCATACAAAGGTCAGGGTGGAAAAAAAAGGGGGAAGGAAGGTGGTTTTTCAGTTGTGTATCTGTGTGGTGTGTGTGTGTATGTATGTGTGTGTGTGTATATGTATGTGTGTGTGTGTGTATGTGTGTGTGTGTATGTGTGTATGTGTGTGTGTGTGTGTGTGTGTGTGTGTGTGTGTCTGTATATGTATGTATGCAGATCTTCCTGTGGTTTACTGATCGCGGCGGCGCCTCCGACAAGTCAGTAAGCCGCAGTACTCTTATTTTTATGCAATCACATTATAGGGTAGAGGAGTGTGTTTAATGGTATACAGTTGAGTGAAAGGAGTGATCGGTGTGAGGCAGAGGTCCAGATAATGGTGCGTGAATGGGATACAGAGGAGGAATACTAGGAAGAGAGGGTCTTAGTTGTCAGTTAGCTTTAACAGAGAGAAGTAGAGTTTCAGGTAGGTCTGCAATAATGTAGAAGTAAAGAAAAGAAGGAAATAGATGGACAGCTGAGTATTAGGCATGAGGTTGGAGGCTTGCCTGGGCTCTCCTAGTTTTTCTAGTCTTTCCTGTTTAGGTATTCTTCGACTTTTTCAGGACACGACATTTCTATCTCCTTAGTCCAATACAGACCTCCATAGTCCATGTATTTCAGTAGATATTCCACATTTCTGTTTTGTATTCTTCTTCTAAATACTTTTTCTACATCATATTCTTTCTTGTCTTCCCCTTTCTTTGCTCATTTTCTTGCCTTCTGCTCTTCGGCCGTGGATTTTCTTTTCCCTCTTCTCTGCCTTCTTGTCGTTGGGTTCTCATTGTCCTCCAGCTCTCTTCCTTCAATGTCGCTTTCCGTGTCATCCTTTTTTTGTTCGTTCTCGTCAACTTCTTCTGTGTCCATCTCTTCATAGTCAGCCTCCATTACTTCGTTTTCCTTCATGTTTTGGGAGAAGAATGGTTTTAACCTCTTGCTTTGCACCACCATGGTCTGGTTTGCTCCTAGTTTTCTTATTTGGTGACTTCCATTTAGTCTTGGTGCTACTATTAGGTAGGGTCCTTCATAATTACCTTTTAATCCTTTTGACATTCCTTTTCGTGCCCTTGAGCCTTTCTCAAGCCAAACATAATCCCCTTTCCAAAAATATTGTATTTTTGTTGGGTTTTTAGCTAAGTTCATTCTCATTTTTTGTATTGCTGCTTCTTCAAAAAGCTGTTGATGCTCTTGATTTTCTTTTCTTAAATTTGTTAGGACTTTAACATAGTCTGATAGAAGAAATCCTTCTTCCTCACTTAGGTCGGCCAGTAGTCGGATTGGATGGTTCGCCTTCCTTCCATAAATTATTTCAAAGGGAGTTTGGCCGATTGCTGTCTAATATGTTATATTATGGTAGAATGCAGCAAATGATACGTACATATCCCATTCTTTTTCAGCTTTTTCTATAAAGACTGCCAAACTATGCTTTAATTATATCGGCATTTACCCTCTCAGTCCTACCATTGGTCGTAGGAGAAAATGCAGAACTAACTACCCGAGTAGAATGACACAAGTCATTTATTGCAAGAATAACAGGTTCTAACAAATTTGCTCCCCTGTTTGATTGTAGCTTGCATGGTGCTCCATATTGACACAAAACCGTTTCTACTAATGCTTTTACTATCGTCTCTATTTTCTGGTTCGGAAGTGCAACAAGTTCCACATACCGACTACTATTACACAAAATTGTAAGAATGTATTTATTGCCTTGACTACTTTCAGGAAGAGGACCAATTAAATCAAAATAAAACGACTCCAAGGGAGCGTCCTTTAATATTTGAGGAGAGTATTGGTATTCTCCCTTTCCTTTCCTTCTTTTCTAGCATTGTTTATATGTGCATACAAACCGGTGTGCATCACTGTACATGTTTAGCCAAAAATATTTATCAGACAGTGCTTGTAGAAGTCTTCCTGTTCCAATATATCCCCCCAATAGATGTGAATGTTTATCTTTCAAAATTGACTCTCGCATTCCTTCAGGTACTGCAAGAAGAAACCTCGTTCCTGTTTTGTGTTTAGATGCAGGCGGCAACAACCGATACAGTATGTCCTTGTGAAGAGTGTAAAGAGGAGCTTAACAAAGGAGTTGGATCCTTTCATAGTAAGAAAAATTGTCTGGAACTTTTTTCGTTTTTAAATATTCTATTATCTTTCTTAATTGTTTATCCTCAAACTGGGCTTCTCTTACTTCTTCCGGGTTATGGGGAGTTATTAATAATGGTGATGTAAAACGTGTTTTTGTTTCATTTTTTTCTTTATTTTCTTTTTCTTTTGATTTTTTTGTTTTGTCTACTGCTGCTATGATAACGGAGTCATCTGAGTCCGAATCTTTTTCATTTGCGGCCTCTTGCCGTATAATCATGAAGCATCCTCTTGTTAGAGCGTCCGCGTCTGTATTACTTTTTCCTTTTTTATGTATAATTTTGAAATCATATTCTGCGATTTTTAAACTCATTCTCATAAGTCTCAGATTTGAGTCTCTTTGTCTTTTTACCCATTCAAGAGCTTTGTGATCCGTTCGTATTATAAATTCTCTCCCTCACAACTATGGTTTAAACTTCTCTATTCCAAATATTATTGCCTGTATTTCTGTTTCAGCAATAAACTATGCTTTTTCAAGAGTGGTCAGTCTACGTGAAGCAAAACTGATAACAAATTCTCTGCCTTCTTCATTTTTTTGTGCTAAAATTGCCAAAATTGCACTATATGATGCATCACACTTAAGAATGAAGGGTGCATCCCACTGCGGGTGTCCCAAAATAGGTGAAGATGTGAGGATATCTTTGAGGCGGTCAAACGATTTTTAACATGCTTTTGACCACACAAATTTCACATTTTTCTTTGTAAGATCATATAAAGGTCCCGCGATTGTTGCAGAATTCTCGATAAATTTCCTGTAATATCCTGTTAGTCCCAAAAATCCCCTGACTTGTGTGACTGTTTTTGGTGGTGTGGCTTCTTTTATGCTTTTTGTCTTTTCTTCGGACGGAGAAATTCCATCTTGGTTGATGTTGTATCCTAAATACGTCGTTTCCCTTTTCGCGAATGAACATTTTTTAAAAGAAAGTTTTGCACCAATCTTTTCTAAATGGTATAAAACTGCTCACAAATCTTGCAAATGTTTTTTAAAAGAAGGACTTGATACAAGAAGATCGTACATGTAACAATATGCACATTCTCCAATCAGCTCAGCCATTAATAAATCCATTTTCCTTTGTAAAATTGCAGGTGCGGATTGAATTCCAAAAGGAAGGCGGAGGTACTTAAAAGATCCTTGATAACATGCAAAGGTCAGTTTTTCTTGATCACTTTCTTTTACTATGATTTAATTGAACGTTGAATGGAAGTCAAGAACACTGTGCCACGTTTTATTCTATAAGTTTATTAATATGTCATCAACAAACGGTAAAAGCCATCTCTTTTTCTTTAATACTGCATTTAGAGCTTTGTAATCAATATATAAGTAAAGCTTCTCACTTTTCTTTTTTACACATATTACTGGTGCAGACCATGCAGAGAGACTCTCTTTTATTACTCTAGATCCCAGCTATTCATCTATTTGTGCGTCTACTTCCGCCCTTAATGCTTAAGGTACTTGTCGTGGTCTTAGATATACAGGTTCTTCTGTTTCTGTATCAATACTAGCCTCTACACCTTTCAAAAATCCGGAATTCTTTACTGTTGGAAATAATTTAAATAAAGAAAGAAAGTCATACAAAAGATCTTCTATTTGGTTTTGTTCTTCCACTGAAAGGTGTTTAGATTCAGCAATGGCTTTTTTAATTTATCTTTTTACTTCCTCTTCTTCTTCTTCTTCTTTTGTAAGTTTTGGTTTTGTTTTTCTTTGATTTGACTCCTTATAGGAATTAATAATGTCATTTATATTATTAAAGACCCTCTGTGAGTCATTTTCCTTCAAGTTTTCTTTTAGTGTATAAATTGATGAGAGTGTTGCTTCCGATTTATTTTTTTCTTTATCAAAACAAATCATTGCATGAGCAAGTAAGTAGTTAGATGGGAAAGAAAACAGGCGCTGAGTTGCATTCATCACTAAAATATGTACGTAACGCTCTTGTACTATTGAAACTGCATCTTGAATTTTTATTCCTTCTGGTTGGAACGTATTTCATCTCAGTTCAATATACACGAGTGTCCTATTTGGAATAAGAGAATCTTTTGGTAAAGCAACTGCAACATGTGATATACTTTGGGGAGGGATCACTTCCTTTCTTTGTAAAATCAATGGTGATTGGCAAAACTTTTTATTTTTGTTGAGGAAGCTCATTGGAGAAAGAGGAACATTGATTGGTCTCTCTTTTCCTTCCCTTTTTAGTTTTAAAATGTCTGGCTGGAAATGTAATAACATTATATGTTTATCGCAAAATTCTTTTCCAAATATGCAGTCATGTTTCATTGTAGGAGAAATAAAAAACCTATGTTTCATCTTTTCCCCTTTAATGAAGATTGTCATTATAATACATCCTTCATTATCCAGTTCTTTTCCTCCTTTTGTTTTTATTACGATTGGGGCCTTTTGTGGAGTTAAATATGGATATTCTCCTTTGATTCTTTGGAAAACAGAAGTATGCAACAGTGATATGTCAGCTCCTGTGTCTATTAAAGCGGGAACCAGGGCAGAAGATTCGGACAAGAAGTTCACATGAGTACCAACACTAGGTGAAGAGAGGAAGACTTGTGCCACTTTTATTATTTTCTGTGCATTGGAGCTTGGGCTCATGTACATATGCCCCGATTCTGCACACGCTTTATCTTTTTTACTGGTTGTTTACATTCCATTTCGGAGGGTTGGAAAGTAATGGAGCTTTGTTGCCATTTGGGTAGTTGTTATTCCATCTTACAGGGCCGGGTTGTGAAAAATTTCTTGAGAGTTGTTCTTTGTTTCCAAAAGGCGCTGATCTGTTTGAAAAGGAGTTTGGTTGGTTTGGAGGTCTATTATTAGGATACGGGCTTGATCGAATTAGAAGAGGAGCTCGTCGTATTATAGGTTGCATAGGTTCTTGATTTAAAGCTCTGTTTGGACCAAATCCTCCTTAGTTTCTTTCTGGGGGGAAAATTTGCCTTCTGTTTTGATCTCTTTTCAAAGCTCTACATGCTGCCCGCACATGTCCGTTTTTAAAATAATAGTTGCATTCTGTATCTAAAGGGAGAGTGCAACCTTGTTCAGTGTGATCTCTCGTTCCCCCATATCGATTATACTGAGAGCGTTATGCTACAATATCTGCTGCTATGTTTGCAATTTTTGCAGCGTTTTGCATAATGATGCTTTCTTCCCCTTGTTGCATACCCCGTTTATTTTCATAGTCTATTTGACTATCATATCTACTAGCAGTATGTTGGAAATCATATTGTGGTGCTAAACCTCCTCTTTCTTCTTTTACTTTTTCTTCCGTTTTCTCTTCTGTCTTGGTTGCTGATACATGATATGTGGCCTTAGGTGTAACAAATAAATATATTTTGGCGTCCGAAAGCAGATTCTGGAAAGATGTGTATTGTTTTGTTTTTAAAGTGACTCTGATGTAATCGTTAGAGAGCCCCTTGATGAAGTGTCGAAAAACTTGTGCAGAGTCAACATCTTTCCCACATTTATTACAAAGGCTTCTATAACGAATGGCAAAATCGTTGAGAGACTCTGTAAGTTTCTGTTTAAGGGCGAACAGACGTTCTTCAGCAGAGTACTGGTCAGCTTCCGTAAGTTCGTATTCCTTTAGGAACAAATCTTGCATTCTTTCTATATTGTCTATCTGTTGAATTCTTGTTGACGGTAAATGATCATACCATGTCTTTGCTTTTCCATTAAGGGTAAAAGGAAAATATATGTCCTAAAAATCAAGAAAATTCCATTGCATTCGGTTGTTTAGCCAAAGAAAGTGGGTCTAGTATGCTTTTACTTGCAGACGGTCACCAGAGAATGTGGGCAGGTCCATTTTGACCTTCGGCACATCCCGATGACCGTTGCCAGCATGTTGTTGTCTATTTGTTATATCGGTCAATGGGTTTCGGCTTTCTCTTATGTTTTCGGGAAAAACTGGCTGCCACATGCCTTATTCATCAATTCAAAAGGTAATTTTACCCTGTTTTTGGAGTTCCCTCATCACACTAGGATCAAGAGATCCAATTGTTGTTTGTAACGGGTTAAGATTTGCATTGGGCTATTGATTTTGTGGAAGGTGGTTCACATAAATGTCTATGCCTTGATTTTCCTGTCCCGCCTATTGTTCATTTATTTCGGCAACATCTTGTATTTCTACGTCTTCTTGATCTTCGATTGGCGCTATGGCTGGTGCGGCTTGTATCTTGGGGTTTTCTTGAGGGTTTTCTTCTTCGTTGACTGCGGGTTGTTCATTTCCTTCATCTACTTGTGCGGGTGAAGGTGCAAGTTGAGCTTTAGCTTTTGTTTTTGCTTTTGCTTTCGGTTGAGCTTTGGCTTTAGGCTGAGCTTTGGATTTTGCTTTTACCTTGGCAACAAACAGCTTTTGCTTTTGGTACTGGTGGCATAGTGAAGACTCTGTTTACTAATTTTACTTGGGTGTGATTAGATTAATCCCTTCCAAATAAACCATGCTGGTGAGAAAAGAAAGGGTGGAAGATGGAGGTGTCGATAGCAAATATATCTTTCTTGAGGGATTATCTCCAAATTAAGTGCTTGGAGCGTTCGTGATGATTGAGGATTGTGTGCCCAAGTGTAGGCGGTGTACTGGTTAAGTAGAAAGACGGTTAAATTTTTAGGGTTGTTGATGAACTCGAAGTTTCTTTCGAGAGTTTTATCAAGAAAAGCCTGTGTTTGTTCTGCTCGGTTTGTTGTGGATGTCCGTGGGATATCTCCAATGATGATTTCGAGTATTCTCCTGATATGGGGGGCACTTTGGTAGAAGTTGATAAGAGGTTGCTGTTTTTGAGCTTGTTTAGTTATTTTGTTTTGTCTGCTGCAGGGATTTATTTATACTAAAGAGTAGAATTTACACGAACAAATGTGTATTTATGATCATGAAATTTATGTGGTAAATTTGGTACTCCAGATATTGCGAGATCAAGCGATGCGATTCGAGACCAGCTTTTTGTTAATGTTTTACAAAATGGGTTCCACTTGCAAGGAAGAACTGTTGCAAGATTTAATCTAGCCAAATGTGTTTGAAAATATAAAATTCTTAAATGTGCTGTTTTAAATTTTAGAAAATTATCGAAATGTTGAATATGAATATTCAGTCTATCTGTTGGAGTTTTACTAAGAAACAGAGTGGTTTCTGTGGCTTGAAAAGTAATTTTTTTTTCACTCCTGATGAAGGGTCGACTCTCGCTGGCAAGTCACCACGTGTTCTGACCTACTCCTAGTTCGTTTAACCAGGAAGAAAGCCAGATAAATGTATATATATAAATGTATATATATTTGGGTTTGTATAAGTTGACTAAGATGTCGAAAGAAGGACAAAGGGAAAGTAAAGAATATAGAGATGTATAACAGGGAATTAGCAGAGAAGAAATAATACTTAGCCTTAGGTCTTTATTAGACTATAGTAGATCTTGTTGGTCTCGATATTTGGACAGGGCTTCGCCGCCTGGAAGGTTTTTATACTCTAGGAAGGCGTTTTTGATGGGATGCTTTAGCTAAAAGCCCTCTAGGAGTATTTATGGACGCTACAGGATGTAACTATGTTGGCAGAAGGGACAAAAGACTGTTAGAGTCTCCTCTCTGGTATGTTCTAAGTGGAATGCCTTAAGATAAGATATTTTCTTAAATGTTGGTTGGAAGGTTTATGAAAGAACTAGCTTGTAAGGTAAGCTATAGGCTAGATGGACAGTCTAGTCAGTAGTCTTCACTGCGCCGACTTTCTTTTTAAGGTCTCGGTTTGTTGTGACTGACAAACAAGGATGCTTCAAAAGAAACCCATCCAGCTAGCCACAGTCACTTGATCCAATACAACCACGCACGTATGCTTTTGATCGAATTTTGTGGTCAAACGTGCGCGTGCGCAGATTATTCTCGCTGTGCATCATGCAAGAGGCCTTAAAAAGCAACACTAGCATGCATGCAACATAATGCAACACCAACATGCACCCACATACACACCAAATCAAAAGGTTGATGGACCGGTATTATAAAGTTCTTTCCTGCACGCTACAGCGTTTTGTTGCCGCAAATCTTCTCTGTTCAATTCACAGCAGGAGGGGAACCAGAAGGCCCTTCCAGCCTGAGTGCCTTCTTGGTAGGGAGGTCGCAGCATTCTCCGGGTCTTTCGACTCGGAGGGCGCAAACTAAGCGATCCTTTTATAATTGATTCTTTGCATACAAACAAGAAGGGAAAAAAAAGGGGAGGCAAGCGCATAAAAGGAAAGGAAGAAAAGAAGGTTGAGAAAATGAGGGGCAAATTAATGGGGAGGGTCTCTTTGAAGTTGTTTTCTGCCGTCAAAGGGTAGCCTTTGCCAAGGGGACAAACTTTTAGAAAGTTTTTGCCCTGCCTCTCCCCTCTTTTCGTTATTCTCCAAGTTCTACTCTACCGCCGCTTAAGAAATAAGCCGCAGTAAAAGTGATCAATGAGCAGTGTTCCTAGATTCAGAACAGACGGGACAAACCGGAACCTTTTGACAGACTAGGCTAAATCCGCCCCTCATATACGGGGACGCGGCATACATAACAAAAACCTCAACAATCAAATGTAACGCCAACAGCTCGAAGTGAACGAAGTGCTTGTCGGCATGCGCTGGTTAGTAGGACGTGACTTTTTAGTCTGTTGATTCTTATCAAAACTTTTCGTGATTGTGAAAATGTTCTGCATGATAAGTCTTTCATTACATGAGTGGAAGTCTTTCATTACGAAGTCTTTCATAGCAGGAAGTCTTTCATCACAAAGTCTTTCACAAGAGGAAGTCTTTCATCATAAAGTCTTTCACAGAGGAAGTCTTTCATCACAAAGTCTTTCACAGAGGAAGTCTTTCATCACAAAGTCTTTCATAAGAGGAAGTCTTTCGTCACAAATATGTCATAAATGCTAAGGCTGTTTTTCCATTTGATTAGGTTTTAGTCTGTCTGACCCTTTTATATTTTTATAGTATGAAAGTTTGACAGAACAAGAGAGAGTGAGAGAGAGATGAAACAGGAGATGATGGACAAAAGATACAATAGCGTAGAAGTGTTCCCCCCGGATATGAGAATCCGTGTGGAAAGGGAGGGGAAAATCATGCTCAGAGTTCACCGTAATCTTACACATTTTGCTGATGAGTGGAAGACACTTCTGCTGGAAGCCAAGCAGGCTAAGCCTGAAGTAAAGGTATCTCAGAGAGACTTTCTTTATTTGCAGCCTATATATGTGTTAGGACTTCACGCATCTTCTTCCAGCCCCCCCGTGAGTATACCTATGACTATTTTTCTAGCTTCGTTTCTTTTTCTCTTTACAGATCTTCAAGACTCCTGATAGAGCATCAGACACAACAGTGGACACAGCATCAGCCCCTTCCAGGACCAAGGTCAAGAAGAACAAGACCATAAAAATAAACAAATAGAGGAATCAAAAGGTCCGTGATTCGTCTGCACAAGTAGCTAGAAGTGCGGCATCGAGATAGGAAGATTCACTCTCTACCGTTACCTTTTCCGTCCTCTCTGCCGTTCTCTTTTCTGCCCTCTTTGTCGTTCTCTTTCTTCTTTTCTATCCTCTCTGCCGCCGTCTCGATCTGCGCCTCACTGCATGCTTTCGATGCCATTCAAGTGAACGTACATTTATATCGATTCAATCGGAGAGCTGTTTGATCTTTCACTCATTTCATCTCAACCCCTAACTATCCGTGCAGAGGGTGTAGAAGGCGGCTCTCAGAGGATGGGGAGGCGCAAAGGTCCGTCTTTCATATACATGACCGCCAGTAACGTTTCGTTTCTTTTTTTCGTTCTCGTTGTTTTTGCAGGGGGCTGTAACTTTTTTACATGGCTTTTATGTGAGGGTGAGCCGTATGTTAGCTGTTTGCCTTGTGGGTCAATTGCCTAATTTTCACATAAGGCATCTGGGGATAGGGGCATACAATCCCTACAGTGCCAGAGGCCCAGGGGAGCAATCAAGAACTTTGGTTCAACACTGGATGTCCCGTAGCCTGGGGATGGGCAGAAGGTGCTGGGGTGGGGGCCTGTACTATACAAATAGGGATCCACCTCATGCAATTATCCACGTGCATATCATTGATTCTTAAAGCGAGTGTCTTATTTTCTTGTTTCTCCGTCTCTCCCTTTGTCTTTGTCACTTTGGTGTTTCCCTTTCCTCCTTGTTCCCCTCGGCCTTTTTTTCGCTTCTTTTGTTCTGGTCTCTCTGTCGCTTCGGTTTGCTGTTTCCCCTCTTATCTTACTTGCCCCTTGATCCTTCCTTTCACTTGCAGAAACAGAAAGCCTCGCGATATTATTGACAACGCGATAGTACCAATAAGTCTAGTACGTGATTGTGCATGGTCAGTTGCTTGCTTGCTTTGAACAATGGCATTCATGGTTGTGTTCTTCCCTCCCCTCCTCCTCCCTGCCTGCGTGCATCCGATTTGGCGTCTCTCGATCTCCTCCACTCGGCCCCCTTTGGATGGACGGCCCATGACTATATGCATGATCGGCTCCCATATGTGACCCCTCCTGTTGGTGATCGATTATCACCTGGTTGGCTTCTTGCTCATCGTACTATCCGCCTTCTCGTTCACCTCCCTCTATTTCGACCTGTACGTATATTTTTGGCCGACATCTCCGTTCTTGTCTCCCTGGCAGTCCCGGGGTTCCTCGTCCTCCTCCTCTTCATCCTCTCAGGGAGCAAAGGGGGGAACCAAGTGAAGGAAGTCGTTTGGTGGGGGGAGAAGGTGAACAGACAGGCAGGCAGGCAGGCAGGATGCTACAAGGAGAGATCAAAGTATTCTGGAGTGCATAGAGGGAGGGAGAGACCATTAGACTGACCGACCGTCTTGCAGAAGAAGAAATCCCTGCCACATGTCCTTCAACACAAAGACGTGTTGTGTTTCTTTATTGTGCTGGGTGGGTATGTATAGACGTTCTGCATATGGGCAAAGATTGTTAATGAACCTCGATCTGTCGATCCATCTGTTCTCTTTCCTTTTCTTGGACTGATGTTCTCTGTCAAGCACCACCGCCTCGCACAGGCGATTTTTGCCTACGATTTTTTGAGGGAATACCAGAAAATTTTGGAAGAGGCTGTCAAGTATACGTTCCTATACGATATAAAATATGTATATCTCGGCTTCGATTTCGGGACGCATATCATTAGATTGCTTTTCGATTTTCTATGCTTGACGACAGCGAAGAGGCCCCTGCCAGGAGAGGAGTTTCCGCCCCCCAAGATCTCATCTATGGCCGTAAAGGAGGAGGAGGACGATGAAGAACCAAAGACAGAGGCAGGTCCGCAATGCGGTCAGCAAACGACTTGGGCAATGGCTAATCAAGGTTCTCAATGCACATGTGCCTGCTCTTCTCTCCTTGTTCTTTTCTATTTACTCGCTTCTTTGTGGCTCATTGTTGGGTTAGGTGTCTGGCCGGACTGTCTGTATATCTCTGTCTCCGTTCTCTTCATCACTTCATCCTTCAATGTATTGATTTCTTCAAGGGATCTCTGTTCCATACCTAGCTTCTTTTTGTATGCCTTCTCTCTCGTCTACTCTCATCTTCCCCCTCCCCGGCTCTGTGCAGCGGGTCGCAGCGGTGGCTAGCAGCCAGGTTAGTTACATGCAGGAAAGGAACTGTCATAGTCAGTCCAGGGTAATCATCACAGCTAGTCAGACTTAGCTCTTTTTTTTTTTGTTTCCCACCATCCACTGGGCATGTGGGGAGGGGGGGTGCACTTATTTTACCCCTGCAGGGGTCCCTATCCCAGACTTAGGCCCAGACTTGTGAATGTTCGGTAAATCGGATGTCCATCTGGGAGGGGAAATGGGGG
>JAHBMJ010005868.1:110269-126215 GCA_018398765.1 Chromera velia | reverse complement strand
ATAGGGGTGTATGACACCGAAGGGGGGTGGTGTACAGCGCTATGAGAGCTGAGGGTAGATACCCCCCCCCGGTGTGATTCAGAATGAGGTCATCTGAAAACGCCGGACTACGGATAGAAGGGGGGTGTGAGGCATAATGGTGGACAAAAAAAACTCCTAACTTCTCAGCTATACAATATCCTAAAATCTCTTCAACTATCTAAGACTATCTTAAAACTTAAAAACACTAATATATCTTAAACTATCAGACACTATTTAAAAGTATCTTCAAACTAATCATGTTACTAATATGTTACTAGCTTAGTTAACAATCGTGTGCGATCTCATTCATGTGTAACTTGTTAATGACTGTGCAAGTCATCAGTAATTTTTCGATCTCCGAATAGTAAGAGATGCTGAGAGGAGAGGGAAAGGCGATAGAGTTATACATGCATGTACTCGATCTCGGTCTATCGAGACACCATGTATAAATGTGATACACCAATTGTGTGCAAAGAAAAGGCCTAAGGAAGGAGAAGAAAACGTTGGAACACCTGACTACCCCAATGCGAAGTCACCCTGATACGTTCTGACAAGCCTATGGACCCTCTTCAGGCACGAGGTCCGACCTATCTATAAATATATAGTGAAAATGACTCGGAGCTCTCTCTCTCTCTCTCTCTCTCTCTCTCACTTTCTCTCTCTCTCTCACTCTCTGTCTCTTTCTCTCTCTGCGTGCATGTGTGCGCCTAAAAAGCTGAACGTCAGCCTCGGTGGGTAACTCCGCATGAACACCGGGGGGGGGTATCCCTTCTTGCACGGGCCGGTAGCAGCAGACGCCGAGGGGGGCGGCGTCCAGCGTATTGGGCGCAAAGCGCCCGATGCCTATCCCGCCATCCACGGGCATAACAGAGCAAGCTTGGATGCCCCCCCCCCCTTGGTATCCTAATAGGAGGATACACTCCTATGGGGTAAGCAGTACAGGGGACCAACTCCCAACCTTTGGCCCTTTTTGTTCTTCTCTTTTTTCAATTCAAAAAACGACGGGCTGGCTATCAAACTTTGTGCCTCCAATTCTTCTGTAGCTCACACATGTACACATATACCAATCTGACCTTACGTGTTTCTCTCTTCTTTTCTTTTCTCCTCCCCCTTCATTGTGACCTGCATGCTTATACCGATCAACAACACCGATTCACTGTTCCACTCCTCTTCCATCGTCGCTTAGGACCGTCGCGATCAAAAATGCCTCTTTTCTAACTCCTGCATGGTGCATGTAGTCTTCTTCTTGATCATTCTCTTCACCGCGTTCATGCATCAAACAGCCTAAAGACGGGCCGGGCTGGACAGACTGACAGGATAGGGGATGTGAAGATGATGTAAATGAAGCATACACAGGTCAGTTGCATGCAGAAAAGGAACTGTTCTATCACAATCAATCCAAGGCAAGAATTACAGCTAGTCAGACTCAGCTCCTCTTCTTTTTTGCTTCCCATCATCCACCGGTCAGTGGTCACGTTTTTACTTCCTTCACTGGTTAGTCAGGCAGTAGGACTGGGCGGGGAGTTTCTGTCTGTCCGTGAAAGAGACTGTTGTCTTGTTATTAACGCTCGCAGGCTCTCATTCCTCCAATGTTTATGCTTATCTCCCTGTCATTCCTCTTCGATGACTGACCTAAGGTTTTGCCTCATGCTTCTTTGATGTACTCTTCAAGGTCTTCTTCGCTCATTGCCCTTATTCCCTCCTGTGCTGTCTTCAGGACGGTCCCCAAGGCTCTCGAGAGTGAGTCGTGGCTGGGAGGTCATCTGTGAAACCTCAAAAGGTCTTGCAAAACCTTCCTGATGGTGATGCAAGGGACCCAGAAGGCCCCGTAACAGCAGCAGCAGCAGCAGCAGCCGCCGCAGCCTGAGTGTCACACATGGTCCGAATGCCTCGGTGCCCGCAAAAAAAAGAAGGCGAGGCTGGACAACTACGCAAAAAGCAAGGGGGACGACGGGTGTCTCTAAAACATCATCCCTCTGACACCAGAGGAAGAGGCGGCAGAGGGGGAAAGAACGAGCAATGCCACCCGCCTAGCACGCGAAATGCTTCGTATGCTTGAGACAATAGAGCCTGAGAGAGGATCTGCAGCCAAAGGAAATACAAACTACAAAGGAGCCCTAGAACCCTTCAAGGTATGTGCGTACAGACGGAAGAAAGTCTTCATATTAGCATTCTATGAAGAGACAAACAAGGATCACCGCCTCACCGAGGCAATTTTTATCTACCACCTGTTCGTTTGGTATCAGAAAGACCTTTAGGAAACAGTCAAGTATATGTTCTATACGATGTGATATTTATTTCTTGGCTTCGATTTCGGGACGCGTATCATTGAATTGCTTGTCTTTGCTTGAGTGCAGCGGGAAAGAGACCCCTTCCTGGTGATAAAGCCCCCCCCCCCCCAAATCCTGGCACTGGAGGCAGAGGACAACATTATATTTGACAAGGATACTGCAGCCAGCATCTCACACAGGGAGAGGAAGAAGAACAGACGACATTTCAATAATGGTTATCACTGGCAACTTTTGATAACCATTATTCATTTTTTCCTAGATTTTTTCAGTAATGACAATAATCATTATTCATTTTATAATTTTTATATAGAGATTGCCTAGGAAATCGCTCTTAGAATTGTCTATTTTTTTTTTCAAACTAATGACAGACTACTAGTAAGGTTTCAAACAAGTTAAAAAACAACTTTAATTGTGATATAAAATGATATAAAAAGCTTATTTTATATATTTTAATGTCAAAGACAATAATAATTATCAAAAATCGATAGTCACTAGTCACTAATGAGCTAGACGAGAAAAAGAGAGAGACGTTTGCACATAGAATAGAAAGAAACATAAGAGAGAAGAACAGTCAAGAGAAAGCAGAACTGACAGGAGTGATGACGGCTGATATGCATAGAAAGGTCTCAAACGGAAACCGTCTCCACCTTTCTTTGTTTGAAAACAGAGCAGGTAGAAAGGTTGGCTCAACAATGAAAATTATAGATAGAGAGAGAATAGGGAAAGCCTCTTTTTACTATACGAGAGTGGCGCTGCGATCGGAACACAGGAGGAGAGCAGCATTTAGGGTGGGAGACAGGGCTGTGGCTACGACTCAGGGAAAAATTCCGGTAAAGGGGGGAGAGAAGGTGCCGTTACAGAAAAGGACGTACCAGTTCTGTCGAGGCTGGTTGGGAATCGAGGTAGTAGAAGATGAAATCCATCTGATGACAGAATGTCCTGTTTTTGATAGAGAGAGAGCAGAGATATTCAAGAAGATAGAAGAGAAATGGGACAGCAAGATGGAAAAAAAAGCCAGAAAGGCAGCCACAAAAAGAGAAGGGCTAAACAGAGAAGAGGAAAAGAGAGACAACTTGACGCTTTTCTGCTTTCTATTGAATGAATGTCATGCCGCAGTGGATAAGTTTTTGGGATGGGCGTCATTCAGACGGAGGGTGTTTGAGGAGTATCCAGGATGGTACGGATACATAGAGGGAGACGCTCTAGCGGCCAGACATGCAGAAATCACCGGAAGGCAGCGGGCGATCGAGAGACTAATAAAAAAATATGAGGAGACAATTGATAACTTAGAGACGACTGAAGGAGCATTAGGGTGAGGAAGGAGGGAGCCGCAGAAGAAGATTAATAAAGCGAACAAGAAGAGCGAGGAAGCCCAAATTGCATGCCGTTTTAGATTGATTTTTAGGCTGGAAAGCCAACACGGATCCAGAGCCGTGGCTCAAACAATGAATAATCATGCAGCAGCGGGCAGGGCAACAGACTCTGGCGGGCCCCGAGGGCGGGGTCTGATACCTCAGCTTAAGCTGGGGAACGCCCCGCCTTGCTAGCTCTGGCGACAGATAGATATAGCGGGAAGGCCCCGGCCTAGGGCGGAACATATCAATCATGCAATCAATTAATCAATCAATCAAGTTAGAAAATAATGGTTTTCGATTACATAAGAATAATGAAAAACGAGTTAGTAACCTGTATAAGCCTTTTCTAGGCAGTGGACCGCAGGAGGCACCCGGAACATAAATCCTATCCTATCCTATCTTATCCTAACTCACTGGCATTGATGAATCAATCAATAAATCAACTAGTAAATCAATGAATTAATATATATAGCTAGATCTAGAGCTAGAAGTTTGATTGGCAAAAAGTTATAACTTAGACTATAAGGAGTGGCTTTGCAAATTGAGCTTTACATACCTGTAAAAAAACTAGTAAAGAAAACATTTTCTTGTTTCTAGTCATTTACTTTCCAATTTTTATCCTCTTTCCTCCAACTTACCGCACATTTGTCAATATTTTTGTCAAGTCGCTCGTGATGAACCCCAAAACCTTTCCTCTACACAGTCAACCGAAACCATCTCCTAGAACCATCTCACACGTACAGTTCGATGCTTGAACTTGCATGGACTTGAATTTTGTTCTGCACAAGAAGAATGCAATCTGAATTGATCTGACGATTCACGATTTATCCTCCACGTTTTCTCACTGATTTTGCTCCAGTGACACGCCAAAAGAGACTGCACGCCGCTCCGCAACTCTGCTCTAAAGTACACGGTCAAACGTAGAGGAGTTTTCAAAGAAACCGCAAGACTTCTCTTCCCACATGAGCAGAAACACTCTGCCCTCTCGGACGTACAGAACAACATGAGGCTAGTTGAAGAGCTGAAAGTATTGAAGGAAGAGACACAACAGCAGCAACCAGAGCAGCGGAGAGGCCCCCCTATTCCCCCCGTCTCTCAGCCTCTCTCTCAGAGTCTTTTGGAGGTCGTGGGGGAAGTAGCTGAGCAGGACGAATGAAGTTCCTCTCTGGTTCTCGTCGTGCTACACGGAGGAAGAAGGGGGAGGGGAGCGAGATGGAGCAAAGAAGACTGCGAGAGAAGCGAGAACCAAGGACATGCCAGAGGATACAAAGAAACGTTGAGCGAGGGGAGGGGGGGACAGAGAGGAGAGGGAGATCGTGCGAGGCCGACAGACGCGTGCAGATAGACGCGTGTACACACACACAAACGCACACCTGGATGGATGGATGGATGGATGGATGGATGGATGGATGGATAGATAGATAGACAGATGGATCCACAGGTGGACGCGTGAACGCATACAGAAAGCGGCATCTTGAGTTTAAACAAAAAAGGGCCAATAGAAAGATAGACAGACCGGCATACAGGCAGACAGACAGCTACCCACACGGAAAAATAAAAAAAGGAGATCGAAAATGCCGAGAAAGGAAAGAAAGAGAGAAAGCGAGAAGGAAGGAAGGAAGGAAGGAAGGAAGGAAGAAAAAAAAAGAAAGAAAGAAAGAAAGAATCAATGAATGAATGAATGGATGAATGAATGAATGAATGACTGCCTGACTGACTGACTGACTGAGTGAATGAATGAATGAATGAATGAAGAATGGATGGATGGAAGACAGAAAGAAAGAAAGAAAGAACGAACGAACGAACGACAGAAAGAAAGACAGACAGAAAGGAATAGAGCGAGAGAAGAAAAAAAGGGGAGGGAAGGAAGGAAGGAACGAACGAAAAAACTAGTGGAGCGAGAGAAGAAAAACGAAGGAAGGAGGGAGGGAAGGAAGGAAAGAAAGAAAGAAAGAAGGAAGGAAGAAACGAATAGAGCGGGAGAAGACAACAAAGGGAAAAAAGGAGGGAAGGAAAGAAGAAAAAGAAAAAAGAAAGAAAGAAAGAAAGAAAGAAAGAAGGGAAGGAAGGAAGGAACGAAGGAAGAAACGAATAGAGCGAGAGAAGAAAAAAAAGGGACAGAAGAAAGAAAGGAAGGAAGGAAGGAAGGAAGGAAGGAAAGAAAGAAAGAAGAAGGAAAGAAGAAACGAATAGAGCGAGAGAAGGAAACAAAAGGGACGAAGGAAGGAAGACAAGAAAGAAAGAAAGAAAGAACACGAGGAGCAGAGAGAGATCATACAGCAGAGACAGGCGATCAAGCAAGGAACGGCCATGCACGTAACTAACGTTGTTGTGGCTCACAAGCAGAAGCGTCTGCCTTCCGTCAGGGAGTCGAGGTCCCGTTGTCATGGCCTCAAAATTTCGCAGCTGCACACACACACACACACACACACACACAGATGCACAGATGCACAGACACAGCTAGAGCCAGAAGTAAAGAATGCGGCGGCTAAGGTCTGTACACACCGAGACAAGAGAGAACTATTGATTCCTCCAATCTGATTATGGTATGACGATTGTTGTTGGTTCATTCACTTGTCCATCCATGTATCAGCACGCCCTTCGCTACGGAATGAAAGCAAGGCATCCCTTTTGACCTGACAGCCCTCAAGAGGAAACGAAGAGAGACCGACTGACTGCCCCAATTGCTTCCTCCGCTCCTACCGGGCGTCTTCTTTCTTCCCTGACTGACTGACCTCTATTCCCATTTCATTCCTCAGAGTTCCCCTGCCGCTGAGAATTCGAAATTTCGGCATCCAGTCTCTTCGAATGCACCACTCAGCAATGGAGGGGCAGTCCGTCAGCTCTGCGTTTGCGGTTGTGCGTCTGGTCTCGCTCATATTCACAGCCCAAATATTCATCACCCCTCTGTCGACCTGATGAGCCCCGTACCCTCTCGCCCTTTCCAGAACAAGAACCACATCATGCAAAGGAGGGGGAAGCGCGAGGATCTCAGACACACCCCCGAAGATTTCCGGCTTTCCGTGTGCAGCTTCTTTGATGAATTCAGTGTTATTACTGTTAGAGGATGAGGATGTGTTCTGTGAAGGGACATCAGGGGTGATTGAAGAGATTTCCCTTCCAGTCTCCTCACGAAGGTACCGATGCCCCTTTCCTCTTCTAACATTCCCTCCCCTCCCTCTTTGAGCTTCAGAGTCTCCCACTTTCTCCCCATCAGTGTATGATTCCAGCTGCTCCCCTGTTTCTCCTCTTTGCATTTTCAATTTCCTCTCACCCACATGCCCACGTCCTCCCGCTTTTGCCTGCTCAGAGCCTTTCGCTGTTTCCGTGCTCTCTCTAGCTTCTACCTTCTTCCGCTCACTCCTCTCTCTACGCTGCTTTTCCTCCCACTTGTGTGCCTGCCACAAGGACTTGTATGCTGGCTGCGCGGTATGCCCCTGCCTGATCTCCTCAAACTTGTCATCCATCTTGTGCTTGTAATGAGCCCACGGTTCGGGTCTCATGGGACAGTCAACATTGTACCTGCATCGATCGGTGTAAGCAAGAAGAAAGACGCTTAAAAAGACTGACAAAAATAAGCATGCTGGAAGCGATTTCTTGAGAAAAATACCTTGGCAAAATGTTGGAAGTGATCACGGAGCAAACGAAGAAGACTCGAAAGGGACACACTCGAAACAAAAATCCCAAGAAAAAGGATGAACAAGTCCCTGGGGTATTCAAAGGTTCTCCCATCCTTTTTCGCCATTCAATTCTGTCGAGTTGAAATTGCGTCCCTCGGTGTCTCCCTCTTCCATTCTTTCTTCCCTCGCCTCTTTTTTCATTTCGTTTTTCCTCCACGCATGTTTTCTTTCCTCGCTCTGTTCATACTTGCGTGCTTCCCGTTTAGATTTTTCTGCACCTCCCCGCACCCAATATCCCTCTTTGCTTTTTCCATCCATCCTTGTAGTGGTTCGTCTCTTTCATTCCTTCCTTCCTATGCAAGCACACACACACTCACTCACTCCACCGTACCTGAACATGCTGTCGAAGGTGAAAGAAAACTTCGGGACGAGACGGCGAATCACATCAACCCCATCGCGCGTCGCCCACCGCCCAGAGGATCCCTTATCTCTCTCTCCCCCATTCTGTTCTTTTCTACTCGCCTTACCAGCGCCCTCCTCCCCCTCCCCCTGCCCGACACTTGAGGAAGAAGAAACAGCAAACCAATTCCGAAACGCATCGGGAATCGGAAGTGACCAGAGCTCACGAGGGCGAGCCCCCCCTTCATCAGCAGCTTTACCAGGCTCCCTTCCCCCGCTGTCTGACATTCCCGAGCTTGAAACAGCACTGGAAAGAGACGAAGCGTTTGAAGGGAAAGGCGAAGGGGATGATGCGGGGGGGTCTGTCTGATTGGAGGGGGCAGCTCCTATATGGAGCATCTGAGCCTGCCTGTCAAAGTAATCGGATGCAGACCTTTCCAGCCACTCTGTGCCTGTTGCTTTCACCCGCAGTCGGAGCATTCGAACAGAGTGCAGGTGAGGCCAAATGAGCACTGTGCCTGGATGGTAGAGCGAAGGCTTGATGGGCGCCTCAAGGAACTGCGTGCCTGATACGTTTTCGTGAGACACGGGTTGGGGGAGGGGGGGACCCAGGCCTGTGTTGATATGGTCCTGCAGAAGTGGTTGTTCGTGGAGGAGAAAGCAGGTGTCCTTCAGACGAGAACACGACAACCCACGAAACCCCCGGCCAAAGGGGGGGCCTGAGGTTCCTGTAGACTGGAACATGAGGGGAAGATGGATGTCTCCTCTGTAACGTGTACGACCGTCTGGCCAGAGCTGCACAAGCACCAACCGTCCAGGCTCCACGGTGGCATCTTCTGGGCTCTCTTGCAGCACGTACTTGGGATTGGCAGAAATCAAAGCGTGGACAGGGGGGGAGGAATCATCGGGTGTCGTCGGAGCTTTGCTTTCACTCTCTTCCTCTAAACTCTCGTCTGACTTTTGGTCCTCTGACTCAAGTCTGGAGAGATCCATGAGATCTGATGAATGCAGAGGACCTGGGAGTAGAGTGAGGCCTTGGGGGTCAAAACTGAGGGAAGACAACAAAGGAGCATCAAGATCATACGAGGAGAGAAATTGGATGTCTATCAATCCCTCCAAATCAGCACCGAAAGGTTTCTCCCCCTCCTCAGTCAACTTCTGTACATACGAGGACTTCTGATACTGAGTCTCTAGCACAAGCTCGAAAGCATAAATTTGCTGGGAGGAGGAGCCTCCAATGGCGAAGAATCGATCGCTCAGGGGATCGTAAGTAACCCCCGTAATCCCCCCAAGAGTGACTCTCGGGAAGCGAATATTCCCTGGGACTGTATGGTCGGTTGGGAATGTCTTCACTCCCAGAATGTCGAAGTAAGTGTCAATAGGGACATCCTCCTGGTCCACGTCTTGCGCCTCTTCCTCCTCTTTCTCTTCCCCGAGGGACCGGTCAAAGTCCGTCACGAGATTGAGGAGGATCTTCCTTGCGAAGTTGAAATTCAAATGGTGACTTACAGAAACAGGAGCCTTCGACGGCGAATTCAAAAAGACGCATAAAAGCGGCAAGAGGGCAAGAAAACCCCCGCAAAAGATTTGAAGAAGCACACCCACAGTCATCTTGAGAAAGGCAGAATGTGGGAAGCGAGACGGAAGAATAACTCAAAATCGGCCTCTGGCCCTTGAATTGACAAAGAGCTTTTCTGACTGCTCTTTCACCAGAACGTATCTGGTGAGCACACACAGTCACACAACCACTGCACAAATGAACCAGCTGCGCGGCTAGAGGAGGAAGTAGAAGCCTGCGCAACGTTTTTGGATTGTGCGAAATCAATGAGCCCAACTCCAGAAGAAACTTTCAGATCTCCAGAAGAAGCACATTGGAGAGGCTCAGAGGGCTACAACGATACAACTGATGTAACAGGAGCTGGATCACGTTTGAAGGTTGCTCTACATACAGGCGGCAGACGATGTTAGGTGGTCTAAGATGTTGGAGATTTAGGATTTAGCCGGGACTCCATTGATCTGTACGTTTTGCGTGTTGCAGTGCAACACTGCAGGCGGCAACAGGCTGCATGCATGGGCGGCTCGCAACACGATCGCGAGAGCAAGCCGTCTCCATTCACCACGAGAAGTATTATATGTATATAATTCGATCCCATGCAGAAGACAGTCGCTCACTGCCATTTCACTGCGCCGCTTATTCTCAACCATTCGACCTGTCGCTTGTGAGGTATCGTAAAGAGCTCAATGTGTTTCCTGTAGGCTATAAATTCTGGGTTGATGTCCTGAATACCTGAGTGCTGCACGATGAAACGGGATCGAATTCAGGCACTCTGTCTCCACTATGCTTTCTCCAGCTTCTTCGGCCGTCCACCACGAGCACCAGTAGCAGTCTACACGAAAAGTCACATAGGCATACATACATAGATGACATCGAGGAGCCGGAAGTGTAGCATGCCCAGAGTGCGTGAGTGACCCATTGAAGATCTTGCAGCTAGGGGTCGGCGTCTCTCATTGAGTCCTCACAGTGTGCGGTAGTCGCTACACGTTGGCGATAGTCCATCTACTGCTAAGCCCGCTTTACGATCATGGCAAGCTTCACAATCGATCTGTGGCCTCCCGGAGTGGCCCTCTCACCCCTTCCCGGGTGCCCAAAGGGATTCTGCTGAGATCTTTCAAAGCCGCTCTAAAGACCAAAGCCTCTACACGTGTCGGCGGGCTTGACTACAGGATTGATGCAAGCGCTTTGTGTCTTCACGACACTGGCATGGCTGTGTTTTGGGTTGGCTGGGCTCCTGGGGCTGTCTGTGCCGGTGTGTGCAGAAGACAATGTGGGCAGCACAGTGACAGGAGTTTCCGATTCCCCAGCGGACAGATTCGGTCGGCTTTTTTTTTCTTGGAATTCAAATGCAGAAAGATGGTGGCAGGAGGAGCTGCTTTTATGCTGCTTTGAGCCTTAGAGGCAGTTTGGTTGTATGCTGGCTTTACTACCTTCTCTCTCGCTCAGGATCCTCCCGTTCGTTCATACCTGTCTTCTCGGCTCTGCTTTGCTTTGCTTCCCTTTCCTTTTCATCCATGTCACGGGGTACATTCCTTTGTTCTTGTGTCTTGCCTCTTTTTCTGTCTGCAGCGTGCAGCACGGACAGCGCGGTGTGGATGGCATACCGAGAACGCTTCGATAGCTTTCTCTCTGATTTCATGAACTCAGAGAAGGAGGTGAGCGCGGGTTCTGCATTTGTGCACGAGCTCTTTCTGTAATGTGTATGAACACATTTGCAACGCTTTGGTTGACTTATAAGTTGCAACTATTCGTCGGAGAGAATATCTTTTGCCTTTCTTGTGAGCGACTTACAGTGCGCTGTGGAAGTGGCAGAGACTGAAACGCAGCGGGCGTTATCGGCTGTAGTATATCTCCCCTCCTATGTCTTCTGGAAAGTCTGTGATTGTCCTGCTTCTTTTTGAGCGTACAAGGAAAGTCCTCCGATGTCCTCAGGAAGGACTCCGGTCGGCATTGTCCTTCGTCCTCTCTCCCTTGCGGCTCCGTCTCGTTCGAGAGTGCACCGTCGGGGTCATCGGGGGGCTCTTCCTCCTTGCCAAGCGGGGGGTGGAACGCGGAGGTAGGTCGGGGGGGGGCAACACGGCAGAATGGAGGGAGGTGAAGCAGAGAAAAGTGCGTTCAGGTGGTCTCAAGTAGAGGCGGTATCAAGCCTCACTTGTATGATCCTCGGCCTTGCGATCATCTTTTCCTTTTTGCTGAAATTTGATGGCAGACATCCTCCAGTCTGACTCTGTGTAGTTCATTCTTCATGTTCTCTCGAATTAATGTGCACTGCCCTGGTTCTTCTCCTTGAGCAGGCCAGCTGGCTGCGGGGGCTGGGCAAGGAGGGAGGTACAAGGGGGGAGGGCCTCTCGAGTGGGCTCAGCGTGCTTTCCGGCTTTTGCATCTGGCCCAGATCTTCGTCTTCGGTCGGTTGGGGGGGAGAATGGGGGGAGGCTGTTCATGAATCTTTTCGAGATTAGTGTCTTGTGGATTGCATGCGTTCCTGTGGTGTTTTGTCGTTGGTAAGGGTGCGAGCAGAAACGCTGACAGTGAGAGCACATCAAACTATTGGCTCTAGTTGAGAAAAAAAGAGCTCTGGGTATTTTTCGGCAAAGGAGAACTCTTCGCAACGGCAAAAGGTTGCTGTTTCTTCTATTTGCAGTTCTGCGCAATGGCAACTTAATTCCTGAAGAAGAAGGGTCTCGGTGGGGAGGCGTGACAGCAGAGTCTCTGCTCTCTCTGATGCAAAGTCTTCGAGAAGTGGTCAGCAGACGTTGGTGTTTCTTTTTGAAAAAGTAACCTTGAACACACGCACTCATGCGATCTTGCATAAATGATCAGCAGCAGCTTTAGCTTGACTCTCATGCCCCCCTTTTCTGCAGGCCTTCGATGGACCACTACTCTTTCATACTCGGAAGCCTTTCCTGTTTGCAACTGTAGTATTGCCTTGTGTTGTGGGTGTTTGGGAGTTTGAATGACGACTTGAAAGGAAAGAAAAGGAGGTTCTGATCCGATCTTCTGTTGCATGTGCACTGCCTTTGTTTTTGTTCCCTCTGCATCCATTCCTGCACAAACAACACAGATCCTTCAACACCGGAGGCAAAAGGCGGCCACCATACAGAAGGTCTCTTCAGACTTCCGCTATGGTCAGTGCTTTGGTGGTTGGGGGGGTCCATGCGGGTGGACTGAACCAAGTGTCAGGCGGGACTCATCAAAATTTTACAGTTGGCAGTGCACAGCCGAGAACGGGCAATGCGTACATTCAAGATGCACGCGCGCACGTACACGGACAAAGAGTGGGATAGAGGAAAGGGGAAGGGGAAAGACAAAGAAAGAGATGAACGAAGAGAAAGGCAGAGGAGAATTGCATCCAGAGGCATCGAAATGCGAATGTTGCCTCCGTGAGAACTGTTCCTCAGCCGATTTCATAATGTTTCTGGTGCTTCCTGGAATCTTCAAGCCACCCATTTCCTCTGCATTGGTGTCTCTTTCCGGTCATATGACTGCAGAGGGGTCCAGAGTGGGCGTGGTGTCTGTGTGCGCATACGATGATCGTTGGGTCTTGAAGAATGGAGGTGTGGTCAGTGATTCTCTCTCTCTCTCTCTCTCTCTCTCTGTGTGTGTGTGTGTCTGTCTGTCTCTCGTCCCCCCCNCCCCCCCGATTCTTTCCCTCTTGCGCTTGAATCTTTTGTTCCAAATGCACCCGAAAGGCTTAGTAAGGGATGGTTTTTCTCTCGTCTTCTTCTCCCACTCACTCCGAAAACTGGGCGCTTGTCGAGGGAAATCCAAAAGAGAAAAGAGAAACCGGAGGAAGGGAGGGAGAAAGAGAGACCAGGAGAAGGGAAACGCGATCCGTTGATAGAGACGTGACAGTACCTTCGAGTCACCTGCAATGACAGATACGCATGCATGTTTTCACATGAGGTTCTTTTCTTGTGCCCATGTTGTTTGTATGAACATGTTTCCCCACTCCATGCAAACAGGCCAACAGGAACTGGTACGTGGCCGCACATTCGGGATACGAGGCCGTCGTCCTGCAGGATCATCCTCTTGGGGCGGGCCACAGAGACGTGGACATTCAGGTCAGTGAACGAAAAGAAGCAAGGATGCACACTACTGTCTTCTGGGCCTTCTACTTCTTCCATGTTTACAAAGTGGAGAAAGTGCGGAAATTAGAAGGGGAAATTTTGTTGGAGAGACGATGGCGAGAGAAGGCAGAGACGCGGGGGCATAGAAGAAACAAAGGAATCAGGTCGCCTGAGCGATCAAATACATCGGTTTTGCATCCCCCGCAAGACACGCACGCACACGCACACACACACACACACACACACACACACACACAGAAAAAGAGAGAGAGAGAGAGGCCTGTGAGGAGCAGGACGTCATGATGGATCGAAAAAATATGGGATGTTGTCTTCCATCTTCGTGTTTTTCTTTGCATTTCATTGCCTCTGCAGCATTCAAAACTGGCCCTTTTGGCTCGGCTGTTGCGGTCTGGTTAGTAAGGCTTTTTTCTTTCGGTTTCTTTTTCTCCCTCTGCCTTTGGTCTGCTCTTACGGGCCTTTCTTCCTTCCGTAATTCGTCAAAATTCTTCATGTGTCCAGGTGATCGCAGACAAACGATGTAGGCACTCGTATCGTTCAGTCTCAATGTTTATGCCCATTGGACGGTTCCAAAGCAATCATACAGATTGTGCGTGCAGGTGGAAAGGTTCAACCGTCTCCGCCATCCTGTTTCCCCCCCTTCCCTTCTTCTCTCCCCTCGTGCCTGTCGTTTTCCTGTATCTGGTTCTTCAGGACGTTTTGACTTTGTCTTGTGGACAGACTGCGACTCTGTGGTGATGAATCGGGAGGTGACTGTGGACTCTATCGTGCGTCAGGCTGAGATCCTCAAAGGGGACGGCGGGGAGAGAGTGGACTTTTGCATCTCTGTCAGTGACTGGGCGGGGGGGTGGGGGGATTTTTGGAGGGATCACGCAGATACGGGGGGAGCGGAAGAGAAGAAAAGAAAAATCTCGTAGGGAAATGAAAAAGAGATAGAAACTGACAGACGGGACACCAAGAGAAATGGGAGGGAGGGTAGGCCGACAGGCAAACAGACCTAGAGGACGGAAGGGAAAGAACTAACAGCTCCTAACCCTGTGTGAAGGCTGGTAGAAGAGAGAGAGCCCATGCATGCAGGTCATGAACGTCCACTCGAGGGGAGCAGGCAAGACGGCGACGAAAGAGAAAAGAGGATCATCAAACTGTTGTTCTGGTATGCTGATCAGATAGTTAGTCTTTCTCTTTTTTCGCTTCACGACGTATTGAATTGGTAGTCTCTGTGTGTGTGTGTGTGTGTGTGTGGTCCTGTCTGCAGGAGGAGCATTGGGGCCTCTCCAGCGCAAATTTTATTGTTCGAAATTCAGAGTGGTCCATAGGTTCGTTGGGCGTGCGCGTTGCTGAATGAAGGTGACCTGATTGTCGGAGATATTTTTTCTCTCTGACGGCTCAGGCACAAGGCTGCGTGTGCGTCTTGTATTTGTGTGGACCGACATCCTCCTTCACTTGCATGGTTTTGCGGGTTTTGTCCCTCCGTCCATCCCAACTGCCCTCGCGCCCCTCTGGAAGAGGAAGTGGTTGCATGCTTGATCCACATCCTGCATTTTTGTGCAACGGGCTGATGCCATACTTTAGAACACTTTGAAAAAGTCAAGACAGAAGACACTGTCTTTGGCCGGTTCATCAAACAGACCAGACTCAACTCCCCATAACTCTGTGGTATTGCCTGGTCGATCTGTGTGTCCATGCAGAGGTCCTCGAAAAGGGGTATGAACTTCTGCGGACCCAAATGCCTCTCTTTGGTGAGTCCCTCCATGTCGCTTCTTGTCGGTTGTGCATTCCACACAGGTCATGTCAAATGAAGCGAGGCACTGCTTTTGAGATTCAGCTCAGTTGAGAGCACTTTCAGTTTCCTTCCTTTGGGACTCTTCTTCTTTCGTTATCTTTGCTTTTTTCTTTGCTTAATTCACGATCGACCGCGCAGAGGTATGCCTGTCTTTCAACGACTCTCGTCCGCCGTCTGTTCGTTCTTGCTTGCTCCTTGAATGTTTATTATCTCGTGTTTTGGCTGGAGCTCTGACTCTCTCTCTCTCTCTCACACACACACACACGCACACCAATGCCGTATGAGATTTACTTATCTGTCGCTGTGCGTCGTGTTTGGGTCTCTGTCCATTCATGTGGGACTCTCTTAGTCTGTGTCTCTCACGTTTTTTCCTGCCTGCCTGCCTGTCTGTCTTTGTGTTTCGCCTTTCTGATGACTTCGTTGAATCGTGCAGGCGATCAGGACGCCCTGATCTTCTTGCTGATGAGTGAGGCCGCTCTGTCGTCAGAAATTCGACAAGGGGTCCGTCTGCCCTCATGTCCTTCCCTGACTCCTCTTTGCTCGTTCGTTGCCTCTTTTGTTTGTTTTTTGGAGTTGACAGCTTTCTCCCTTATAGATTTTCCAGAGGCTTCTGTAAAGTCCTTTCGCTGGTATACAAACGGTTTTTGTCAGTGGGTTCTTTTTCCCCTTTTGTTTGAGGCTTTTCCTTTGGCTGCTTTGAAGCCCCCCAAGTATTCGCTGGTTCTGGTTACGAATCTGGTACCAGTCTCAAGTGATGTTCTTCGTCTCTCTGTCTCTCTCTCTCTCTCTCTCTCTCTCTCTCTGTCTCTCTCTCTCTCTCTCTCTCTCTCTCTCTGT
>JAHBMJ010005868.1:86496-108996 GCA_018398765.1 Chromera velia | reverse complement strand
GTATGTACCGTTCAGAGAGATTTTTTCTTTCGGTCAGGACAGCAGTTCAGTGATCGACTCATAGCAGGGGATGTTTGTCAGTCTGTCTGCCTGCCTGTATTTCTAGCTGTAGATAAAGGCTGACGGACAGGCCGAGAAGCGGGCAGGCAGTTGTCCAGGGACACAAATTGATCAACAGGCACACAAAAGAGAGAGTTGCACACACATTGACTCATCTCCACGTGTGAAGACTTTTGTCTTGCCCACTGTGACTTGTGCAATCCCACTGCAGAACCATTCAGTCATGACCCGTGCATGTGCTTCGTTCCTTTTCTGGGAACTTTTCCCTTGGCTTCCATCTTCACGACTCGAAGGGGAAACTTGTGAGTCGGAATTTGCTCGCTAACTTGTTTCAATCGCATGCATTCCGTGTTCTGATGTATGCAGCGTTTTCGTATGACACGCAACTCCGCCTTTTGGGACCTCCCGATGTAGCCCTGCGGTATTTTGGCTTCTCCACAGGCATTCAGGGGGACAAAGAAGCACCTAAAGGAGATGAAGCTCATGACATTGGGAAAGTCATTGCACAAAAGCCAACAATGGAAAGAGATGAGCTGTAGCTGAGCCATGCTAAGCACATCCTCTGCCAAAGACTAGGCAAAAGACTGAAAAAAAATAAGTTTAGGAGTATACTATGACCAGTAAATATACCTGTTCACAATTGTTTTTAATCGGTTTTTTTTGTTTTTTCTGTTAGATGTTTTCGTTGTTTTTACTTCTGGATATAATTACATTGTTTCAGTAATAGATACTAGAATAGATATTAACACATAAAGATCTTTTCATCAGTATAATACATGAAGTCCAGTATCCACAGTGTATTATATTAAAACGGTCACATAACTTACAACACTAGTTACAACATTACAGGATTATATTGTGTTCGAGGCCGAAGCCCTAGACCTGTGTGCCAGTTGTCTGACGTCCGCCTTGCATCATACATCCATTCACATTATTCCACTCTATGCGTGTATCCATGTAACGGTGCATCCCATTACAACATCATTATAATACATGCATTCTTATATTGCTCTTTAAAACCTGTAACTACCGGCACATCATTCATTAAATTATGCCTGATTCTCTCTGACAAAGTGCAAATGGAATATAGAATATGACAAAGGGTGGGGATATGCAGGGATGGAGAGATAGCATGCGTCGTCTATTACTTCGGTGACCTTATGCCTACGTACGAAGCCTATCTCTCATACTCTGTTCATCTAATAAAGCATACCGATCAGATCTTCTACCTTGGAATGCGGCTTTCTTTTTCCTTTTCCCTTCTCTTCTTTTTCCTGGACTTCTGCGATCTTTTCAGCCGTCATATCAGGGAAAGCATCCTTAAGTTCCTCTTTACATCTCCCCCACACTCTACGTCTCATCAGGATCCTTTTCATGAGTGTGTTCACATGGTAGTCTACTTCATTAACCAAAAAAGTGAACAGGGCCATTTTATTGATTTTTTTATCCCCTTCTGACTTTCTTATACACTTTGCTCTTTTGTCTCTCTCGTTTGTCCATCCCTGTGCCAGATTGCCTATGCATTCTTCCCTCTCCCATTCGTATACTGAGCATTCAGTCAGGACATAGACTTCATCCTCAAGGACCGAAATGTGAAGCAAATCAAAACAAAATGGACAAATTCGTTTCTCTAATGACACTCTCTGTTTGCCTTTCTGCGGAACTCTTCTTTTTGTGATGGCAAAGCTTCTTTCACCAAGTCTGAATGCTGCTCTGAGACTCCTCTTATACACTGACCAGGGCGCCGGCTCGGTGTAGCAAAAGGAAGCCTTTCCAATTCCTTCTTCTCTGATGCACGCACGGAGTATATCAGTGTTTCTTTCTGCATTTTCTTCTTTCTCAAAGAAAGACTACAAATGAAGGCGGTTTCCATTCTGTACCCCTCTGTGCCAACCTGAGACCCCCTCGAACTGAGTCAGTCGCACCTGTTCATCTCTCTTTCTTGACAATGTCTTGATTGTTTGTTCCACCTGCCTCTTGAGTCTTAAACACTTTCTTCTTTCTCTTTTCTATCTCATCTACGTTTCTCTCTTTCAACCATCTAACTATTCTGTCTCTTGTTTTAAAAGAAAGCTGTTAGCCTGCCTGTGCTGGTGCTCTTCTTATCTCAAAGGGGTGTTCACCTCTGTTATACAGCGTTCTTACACTCTCCTCTAAGTGGGGAAAGAAATTATATGGATGCATTTCCTTTCCCTTCTGAATCAGCCTGCTGTCTACTCCTCTCTAAATTACATCGATCAACGCATGGAAGACAGGGGATTTTCTTTTTTTTTTCAGAACAGCGGCCCCCCATGTCAGCGTTCGATCAGCTAGCTCCAGCTCGATCGGAAGAAGACCCTCCTCTAAATACGTTGATACAACACTTTATTTTTCTCGTATATCCAGCACCCATCTCACAAACCTTCTCTTTAGCTGGTTGAATTTCTTGAAACTCTTTTTTGTTCCTTTGTCGATTTCATAGCCATATAGTCAAACTACCCTGACTGTCTGTTTGAACCACTCAAAACAAACACTCGGAGGTAGCTCACCTGCAACTGTTATCTTAAAGTTTGCTTTCAGAGAGTAGAAGGGGCTTTCTGTCTTTGTGTATCTTTCATCCATCATCTAGTTTTTCTATTAAACAGTCATCTGTTATCAAGAGGCCCAGGTATGGGTATTCAGATACCTTTTTCAGTTCTCCTCCGGCTAAACTGAACTTATATGTCTTCCTTCTTTCCCGGTCTCTTCCCTCCCCCCACATAAAGAACATCCATCTTAACTTGGTTGAAAGGCCTCCCCCCCCCCTGGGGAATTTCTATGACTTTTGTGTAGCCTTCTGCTCCCTTCAGTAGTGCTTTAAAACCTTTTTCCTCCTTAGACTCGAGAAATGCATCGTCTGTATACAGACCTGCGTCAAAGTTCACTGTGCGTCCCTGCAAACCCACCTTTGCCCTTATCTTTCCTGCCTATCGTCTGTCTCCCTCCAGTTCTCTGTCTACTCTCCTTCTTATTTCAGTAGGCATATCGTTGGTGTATATGAAGTAAATGATAGGCCCTGTAGGACCTCTCTGCTTCCCCCCTTTCCTTTCTCTCTACCACCAGTCTATTCCTTTCACTCTCACCCTGATGTCTCTTATACTGACTCCACAATCCACTCAGCCATCCAATCTGATAACTTGTTCTTCTTTAGCTGTCTGTACAGTTTTTCATGTCTCATTTCATCGAACGCCCTCGTAAAATCCAAAAAAGCAACAAAGAGCACAAGAGTATATGCAATATTATTCAATAAAAGGAAAATTATGTCGAGTGTACCTTATCCCTTCTTGTATGCGAATTGGAAGGGTGTAGCAGAGTCCATATGCATTCTTTCTTCCTCATTTGCCCCCCTCATTACCAGTTTTCCACACTTTACTATTGTAAAGGCCAAGTGAATGAGTCTTCACACCCCCAGAAAAGCCTGTATCTTTCCTGGCTTCGAGACTGGAGCGATTGGCAGATCGTTCTAGCCTTTTGGCCACTATGTGTATCTAAGACTTGCTGAAACAGAAAAGAGATAAGTATAGAGGTCGACCACATTGTGACACTTCTTTATCATTCTCAGCACCCTCGGAGGCATGCCGTCCTTCCTTGCTGCCTTTCTTAGGTTTCTTTCCTTATGCATAGCCTTTTTTACTTCTTCGGTCCTTATGGTGCTTTTTATTGCTCCTGCTCCCACTCTGACTCTTTTGATTTCTTTCCATTCATCTCCTTTTTCCTTGTTCTCCACTTTCTCTCTTTCCTTTATGTTTCCTTCTATTTGGAAAAGTTTTTCGTTCCCTCTCGCTATCTCGTCATTTGACATCCTCTAGGACATCCTGTTCTTTCGGTGTACGTACTTCCTTCCTTATTGAGAGGGCTCTCCATATATTCTATCCGCTTTTATCTTCTTTTAGCTAGTTTATTATTCTCGGTATAACAGTAACACAGTTCTTCTCGTGTGGTCCCTCTGTTCTCTTTTCCTTTTTATTCTTCTGTATTCCTTACTTACCTCTCTTCTCTCTGTTCTTGCTAGTTCTAACTCTTCTTTTACATTTTCTTTCTCTCTTCTTCATAGGTCTCTCTTTCCTTTCTTTTCATCCTAGCTACAGTAACTCTCTCTGTTTCGCTTAACTTAACTTAACTTAGTATAGCATAGTATATGGTATAGCATAGCATTCTAGCTTTAAATGATAACTATATATAAATTAATGGCAAGAGGAGAGTCGTAAACTACGTCACTAGGTCTTGGGGGCTAGCCTGGAGGTCCAGTGGAGGATAAAAACTAGCAAAAAAACATATTAAAACAGATTAAGGTATCTACAGAGAGGAAATTATGAGAACCACTAGGTAAAGACTTTGCTTAGACTTTATACTATAAATTTTTTTTAAAAAAAATGGAAGCCTTAATTTTTTTTTTAGAATTTTAGTATAAAAGTTAACAAACCTATAAAGCACTCAGGTTTCAATCTGTTGATTTCAGTGTTCTGTACTGCCCCGACCCTATTCGTTAGAAGGCAGCCAGAAATTGCCCAAAATCTAGTAGAATCTCAAAGGGACCTAGTCTTAGGCAGAGACAGGGCGTAAGCCCCGTATAGCGTAAAAGTCTAACGTTGAGTGCTGTGTTTAGTACTGTTTGTAAGTTAACTTTCTCAAAGGGAATTATTTTCCAAAAAGTACAGAATTATTGATCTGATCTTACCAGAAGTGTTGTTTGGATTTCTTGATCTTAAATCTTGATTTGTTGATTGAAAAACTTTGTGTTGCTTTTGAGTCTTCCAGAAAGTCTTTTGCGAATGCAATAGTCCAACTTTGGTATGATACAGGCCGCAGCTGGTAGCGGCTGGCTAGCTCGGCCTTGGCTCAGCATGATTTTATCTCGGCATGGTTCGAAAGACTTTTATTTGGTCAAGGTCGAAAGACTTGATCTTAGTGTGACTTGAAAAACTTTAGCTCGGCCTTACTGGAAGACTTTAGCTCGGCTTTGCTCACTGCATGAATTCTATACTAGCTCATACTAAAGCTTTATATAGCTTGATCGGGTTAGATCGGGTATTTCTCTATTGCTCGGTTGGGTATTATTCTAAGTCTAGACCTTTTAGTACTTAGGGTCTAGATATTTTCCTTTTTCAAAGTTTGGGGTTCCACTACTACATAATACATGCCCCTTTTCAAAGTTTGGGGTTCCACACCCAAATCACTGAGGCCTCAGCCGGGCAGTCTGAGCGACCATCGCGTCAGATAAAAACGTGAAGGGAAAAATCACTGATTTGCAACTTGCCGTCTCCTTCAAGATTTCGATCTTCCTTTTAGATCCAAGTAAGTTTGGCGGGAGGACATTGTTTGTATGTATTCTTGTGGCTGCTGTGTAGTCTCTATGGTGTTCGTGAATGTGGTTCTTCTTTTGTGCCTGGTGAAGCGCGCATCGGCTCTTCCAAGGACTATGTGAGGGTGGGGGCCACGCAGCCAAGGGCTCCAGCTAGCCTTGACAAGACCTGGGATCGACTATTTCGATCCGAAGTATCGCCAGGGGGCTTTCCACGCCCGATCCCTTTTTGGAGAACTTTCACGTGCTTCATGGAATGGAACTGAATGAAGTGAGTTGTTTTGAATTCTTTATGTGCATTTTGAAGTCTTTTTCTGTTCTTCCACCCGCAATATGTTTAGTCTTTCAATATTTCTGCTATATGCTAGGCTATGTGCTGCGTGCATTTGCCGTACGTACGCACCTGAAGTCTTTTATATATCTATATGAAAGACTGCTTTCTACTCAATTGTCTCCAAGTCTTCTTGCTTCTCTTCCTTTTCTGTTTAGTAATGGTTCGGACGGTTAATGTTGCTGAGCCATCTCCTTTTCTTGATGCTTGTTCCTCTTTGCGGTGTCAAGAGGTGCTTCTCTCCTCATACTGGTGCCTTCCTTGTCGGTTGAGAGTAGTTCTCAAACTGTTTCCCGTTTATTTTCTCCCCTACAACTGGTCATCTTGACTCATGTTAGCCACTTCCGTCTTCTCTTTGACTGTGCTTGCTGCTTCATTGTACTGGATTGTGCTTCTTTTTGTCTCAACTCTTCCATCTGTATTATGTTTCTTTCAGGGTTAGGTCCCTTCCTTGCCAAGACCTTCTTCTTTTTACGGAACACCTAGTGAATGCCATAGTCAGCTTCCTCTGGGGGGTTCTTTTATGGGTGTCCCCACTCATCTATCCCTGCAGGCATCCCTACAGTGCAAGCATCCTTGCAGACTGATGACCCTCCCATTATGAGTGACTGGTGCCATGCTTACTGTCTTTTCATGCGATGTCTCTCTTTGTTTCTTCTTTTCTATTTATGTTTTGATATCTCATCTCAGGTGTTATCTAATCTTCTAAGTCAGCCGGTCCGAGCATGTGCTCACTCATGGGTGGCCGCCTTATCGTACTGCTTCCAGACAACCTCGCCCAGTTTGATGGTACTACTGCGCGCTTCAAATATTAATCATAGTGGTGTGGACAGCCGGAGAGAGCATTCCGCTTGCTTGCCCTTTCTATCCATCACCCATCCTTGGTTTCGCACATGCCCCCTTTTAATGTTCTCTCCTCATGCCTTTCTATCATCGCAGGGCATTGCTCTTACTCCAAGTCTACCTGCAGAGCGGGGAAAGACCGTGTAACCGAAGATTTCTCAATAGTGAGTTGGTTCTTCCACATGTATGCGGCATTCTGGTATAGCCTGTGAGACCCTTTCTTTCCTATCCCTTCTGAGGCTTTTGCTTGGGCCGTTCGTCACGGGCAGGTCTTACAGCGAGGTTGTCTATGTTTCCCCTCTCATCGCGGAGGGGGTAACTTTCTCCTCCTCCCCTGATCGGTATCTCGTGGTCCGAACAGAATCTGTACTGGTGTGCTCGCGTACAAGTCCTGCAAGCCTTTTGAGACGTACTATTTTTTCTTTACTTTTTTTCTTCTTCTTCTTCTTGCTTCTTTCTCTCCTTTTCATTTTCCGTCCGACTGTCCTTCACATGTTTCTTTCGCTTCTTTTCTTATCTTTGTAAGTTGCGAAACCTTCGTTGGTTGAACAATTGTGATTATGGGCCGTGGCACACTCAGCTGCCTGCCGAATGTCCATACCTTTCGTGTCACTGTTTGGATGCAGAAAGTAAATACGCCAAAGTGCTAACCACTTTGTTCAGATAGAAATTCCTCCGTTTTCAATTCTTTCTCTTCCTTGCTTCTTTCTTCTTTTTTTTTCTTCTGTTTCTCAATGAATTACGTCTTGCTTCTCTCTGTTTCGTTTCCTGTATGGAGGCGACTTTGTTTTTTCCTCGTGTCCTTTTATGTCCTTCTTTTCTCTTTCGGTCTTCCTTCCGCAAATCCCTGGTCTTTTCCAGCTACCATCTTCTCATCCGAAGGAACATGCTCAAACACATCATAAAAAAGGGTGCGTATCTATCGTGATGAGTAAAAAAAAACAAGACGGTGCGCTCAAACACATCATGAGAAAGGGGTGCGCACTTTTGATTTCATACGCAAAGAGGTGCACCAAACACATCATGAGAAAGGGTGTGCACATTTGCATACATATAAACTATACAGACTTGGAGGTTGACAGTAAAAAAATCCTGACCGCCTCCCCTTGCCTCATTTAGGCCTGGGGTGGGTGCCTACGAACAGAGAAAAAGGACAAGAATGAGCTTTATTCTCATCAAGGTCAGTCATTTCTGATGTAGAGGTGCTCTTAAGTCGTCTTCACGCGTCTTCTTCTCCCCTTTTCTCTTATTTCCCCTTTTTTGCCATCCTTTCCTTTTATTCAAGGAAAAAGCAGCATTTAGAGAGTGTTGTTTCATAGGTTTTGCTGAGTGTGTGTATGGATGCAACTCTGGGTGTATTGGCAGTAGTGAAGGTAAGTCAAAGCGCAAGTCATGAAGGTAAGTTGATCACACCCGTCGTCTCCTCCTTCCCTATTCATTCTCCATCTCCTTCTTCTTCCTACTTTCTTGACTTTTCTTCTCCCTCTTGCGGATTTGTTGGTGTTGTTCTTTCTCTCATCTTCTCATTGGGTCGTCGGTTTCATGGACAGCAAGTGATTGAAGCATGCTTGGACCGTGACTGTCTGACCTTTCCCCATCTTTCTCCATTTGCCGTCTTCTCTTCATTCTCCCTTTCTCTACCCCTCTAACTCCTTTTTTTCTCCCTATGCTTGCATGCAGAGACTCAGTTGCACCCTCTAGCATCTGTTCTTGCTGTTTGGAGGCTGGTCTCTCTCCCTAATGTGCAGGCGCTTCCGTTTCGTGCCGATGACTTGATGAAGGTCAGTCATTCAGTCTGCCTATCCGTTCTTCCTTTCTTCCTCCAACTTTCTTCCCCATTGCCACTCTTCCCTTAACCAAATAAGTTGGTCTGCTTGTCTGTGATGGTTCTCTTTGAGGGAGATGGCACATTCTTTCCTTTCTATCTGTTCTGACCACTTTGGTTAAGCAGAAAGGTCAGGCAGGAAGGTCAATCAGTTTGACCTTACCCTTCTTCCCTCATCTTCCTCTGTATTTCTCCCCTTATCTATCTTCAATTCTCACCCCCCTTCAGCTATGTTTGCCTCTTTGTAATTAGTTCTCGTCCTGAGCGTTTCTTCTTTTATTTTGATCTGTTGTGGTCAAGCGGTTAAGGGTGGTAGAGCAGTGGTTTGTTCGAGAATGAGGAGAGAGAAAGATAATCGCATTATCCATATTTACATGTGCGCAGATCGGGTTTTTTTCTTACTCGGGTATATATCGAGGACTTCCTTGCTCTCTCCAGTCTCCTTTCCTGGTTGGGTTAGGAGGTCCCCCCGTTGTGTTTATTTTTTTTTCTTTCTTTTCGAGTTTTCGTTGATGGGGGGGGAAATTGGTCAGGACAAGCCACATCTTTCTCATTGGTCCAGTATCCTTTCTTCCATCCCTTGTATTTGATCAGGTACTGAGTATTTCTTCTATATTTCCCTTTTTCCAGAGACTTTCTCGACTTAATATGCTCTTTTGTTTGCGTCTGAATCAGAGTCTGATTGACCTTTTTTCATTCGTTTGTTCGTTTCTCCTTCCCTAAGCTAAGGCTTCCATCTTGAATGTGTTTTCTTCTTCTGTACATTGCTCGAGGGATTTGATCTGCTTCTTCCCCCCCCCTTCTTTTTCTCTGTTTGTATATACAGTTGGTGATTAGAGGCGGGTGTCCCCCTCAGACTTGACGTGCTCCAATGGAGTAGTAGGGCCGATGCCCGCTTTGGCTCGTTCATCCCTGCTTGGTCAGCTCGATTTCTTGATCGTTGTACGCTTGCGTCGTCGGGCCGATTTCTGCGGCTATGATGCTGCTGGCTGGCTGCAAATCTTTGAGAGGGGAAGGCTAGGGCGCACAGGGATCTACACCATTCGTACGTTTATTCCTTTTCGGATTATTCGCAGTCGTGACTTTCTGTGCTCATAACTTCGTCTCTCTCTCTCTTTTTTTTCTTTTTCAGTTAGGATAGAGATCAAAACAAAGAAGATGCCATTCAGAGTGTATGCTTTCGCTGTGCCGCCTGGGTCTCTTGCTTTGATAATGTATGTGTGTGTGTTTGTGTACGTTCTTATGTTTCCTCACCATTCCTTCTTCTGTGCACCCAGAGTGTTGAAGACTCTGTTTTGACGGTCAAGGTGGACTTGTTTTCGTTTGTTCCGTTTTTTTTTTTCATTTGACTCTTTATATTGCGTCTTTCTGATCCTGTTAAGATTGATGCAACATACTTCAATTCGCCTCGTGTCTTTCTTGTATGTTTGCGAATCATCTACATGAAAACAAAAATAGGTTGCAAGGTGTCCCTAACTCAAATGACGACTTTACCGTGGTGTGATTTCTCCTCTTACTCTCTCCGCCCTTCATGGTTCCATCAGTCAGCGCGTTTTCACAATGTCCTTGCTCCTTGCGCTCTTCAATTCCGGTGAATACGTGTGCTGCCCTCCTGATCGTAGTGTTTGTGATCATCTTTACTCTCTTTTTGCTGTTGGAGAGTTCCTCTTTGGTCGCTATCCACCCAAGTATGAAGAACAGGTGTCCCTCAGGTGGTTGTGTCATGGTTGTTGTTTCCTCCTCTCATCGTCTCTTCAGGTTGGTTTCCTAGTTGGTTTGTGTCAGAATTTTAGACAGAGCTTTGCTGTTTGGTCAGGATGTGATAGTGAGTAGCTGCTTCTCCCTCTCTCTCACTTTCTCTTTTTTTTTTTTAGTTTTTAGCAAAGCTTCGCCATAGGGTCTGGTTTTCCTGGTAGCGTAGGTTTTCTCAAGAAAAGCAGGAGGGTCGATTCTTGTCTGTAGGAGTTTTAGGCAGGGCTTCGCTGTAAGGCCCGGTTTCTTTTTGAGCACAAGGTTTTGCACAAAGAAGCAAAAAGGTCCTTGGAGTCTTCTGTGTGTTGGAGTTTTGGCCAGAGCTTCGCTGTGAGCTTCATTTCTTCTCAAGGTGCCAATTCTGCATAAGGAACAGAAGGGTCAGTTTTTTCTGTGAGGGTTTTGGACAGAGCTTCACGAGGTCTGTTCTTCGTCTGAGTGTAGGATTTGTCAAAGAAACAGAAGGTTCAACTCTTGCTGAAAGCGTCACCACGTGTTCTGTACTGCTCCGACCCTATTTGTTAGAAGGCAGCCAGAATTTATAAGGATCTCTAAGGGACCTAGTCCTAGGCAGAGACAGGATGTAAGCCCTGTATAGCGTAAGAGTCTAATGTTGAGTGCTATGTTCAGTACTGTTTACAGGTTCATTTTCTCAAAGGGAATTGTTTTTCAAAAAGTGCAGAATTGTCGATCTGATCTTGCCAGAAGTGTTGCTTGGATTTCTTGATCTTGATTTATTGATTGAAAGACTTTATGTTGCTTTTGAGTCTTCCAGGAAGTCTTTTGCAAATGCGACAGTCCAACTTTGGTGTGATACAGGCCGTGGCTGGCTAGCTCGGCTTTGGCTCAGCATGATTTTATCTTGGCATGGCTTGAAGAACTTTTACTCGGTCAAGGTTGAAAGACTTGATCTGAGTGTGACTTAAAAGACTTTAGTTCGGCTTTGCTGGAAGACTTTAGCTCGGCCTTGCTCACTGTATAAATTCTATACTAGCTTATACTAGAGCTTCATATAGCTTGATTGGGTATTTCTCTATTGCTCGGTCGGGTATTATTCTAAGTCTAGACCTTTTAGTACTTAGGGTCTAGGTATTTTCCTTTTTCAAAGTTTGGGGTTCCACTACTACATAACATCAGTCTTCAAAAGTTATCAGTATAAAGAAAAAGAATATGTTAAGATGTTTTTAGAATATATTTTTTAAACAATATGTGTATACATTCCAATATAAACTCTATTTCACTTTTTTATTATTAAATGTTCCTATTGATTTGGTCTAGGATTTGGGTCTAAAATTATAAAATTAAAAAAAAATGATGTTCTTATTTTTTTTTTAATTTTATAGTGCAGGGACTTAGACAACTAAGTACTTGTTGCATGGATGGCAATGGAATCGTTGAATGGATGCTTGTCTCCCACTTGCCGTACTTGGTTAACTAAGATTTAATTAGCGGCTATAGATATAAAAACATACCTAGTGTTTGAGATTGCGTCTAGGGTCGATTGACGCCGGCCTTTCACGGCCGCGGTCCCAGGGACTTCGGCTTGGGCTCAGCGTGCTACAAGCTGTGCAAATCTGCAACATTACAAACTGTGCATGCACCGTGTAGAAGAAACTAATCAATCTACATTGATTTATTCAAGGATAGGCGCATTCGCTTATCCTCTCCTCCCCGAACTCTGTTCTGACACGTGAATTCCTTATAGATCAGTGTGCTAGTCTCTGATTTGTTGCCACTTTATTGTTAAAATGAACTTTGAAGGCATGAAAAGCTTTTTCAGGGGCTTACTTAATGACGTCTTGAACCGATCAGCGTTGAAGTATCCAAACTCAGTGCAGAGTTCGATCGAAGAGATGCTGCGCCTCCAGGCCAGCGGGAGGAGAGAGTAGAAGACTCGTTAGACAGATGGATTCCACCCAGTCGAACTAGTACCGCAGTGGCAGAGAAGAAAGAAAAAATTGCTCCTATTTCTCTATTTGTGCCTGGAGCCGTTCAGGCTTAGAAAATCCGAAAGCTCTTCGACGCTGTGGCTTTCTTCTCGGATAAGGACCCGTCTCCCTCCCACTCTAACTCGTCTAATGTGAGTGGATCTTCCAATACGTCTTCCCGCCATTCTACAGCTCAGAGAGTGGGTTCCGCTTGTAGAAAGAAGTTGAAAGAGTCGAAGAAAGTGGACCTGACCGCCTACCCGAAGTTTGCCGGAAAGAAAGAGATTGTTGATTTTGTGTCGCAGTGGGGGGAGTTCTCCAATGTACACCTGCAGAGGAAGCACTTCCGCTCGACAGAGGAGTGGAGATCCAACATCATCGTCGCGATGAACAAGGCAGGAAGTGATGCTCGGGCCTTCAGGAGAGATGTAAGGAGATGGAGACGGAAGCGGGTGAACCCTGAGGATATTGTAGAGAAGATGAAGCAAGAGTATTCCTCGACCCTGCTGGCGATGCAGCTAGCTGTACAGGAGCGTGTGCAGGTCTTCCCATGGCTCCTCGACCACCGTGATCGGAACGGTCGTGTCGTCATCCCGAGCGGTGTAGTGCTGTCGTTCATAAAGATCAACCAGAGACTCGAGGATCTCCTCTTCGATTCCGACAACGCGGAGTGGGAAATCGCAGATCCCACCAAGGTTATGATGATCGTCAACGCCCTCACGGACGACCAGCGTATAAAGCTCATCAACTCCCTCAGATCGAAACTTCCTGGATTGGAGGGGCAGCTGGATCTTAGACAGATTAACTATGCCACTCTGAAGAAAGAGCTCGAGTGGCTTATGTCCTTTGATCGGGATGCAGAGATCAAGGCGAGGCAGAGGCAGAGTGGGGGTAGAGAGAGAGCCTTCAGAGGCCAGCAGAGACGGGGTCGGGGATCTCATGGATTTAGAAATCAGGGGAACAGACAGAACGGTCAGCGCTCTTCCCAGCAGTCTCCCTCTCAACAGCAGCAGCAATAGCAGCAGCCGTGGGGGCTGAAGAGGTGCTGGTAGTGCCAGGACATGACCCATTTCGAGAAGAACTGTGCGCACAAGCGTGTGGGGCAGACCAGAATCGAGCTTCGCCCTTGGGTTCCCCCTCCTTCCAGAAGCCAGCAGCAGCAGTCTTCCTCGTCCTCCTCCGAGGGACAAAGAGGGAGATGACCACACTCGGGGATGCAGAGTGCAGCGCATTCCCCCGGCGTACGGGTTTCCAATCACTTTGCGTTGCTTGCTGAAGAAGAGGGGGAGAACCGTCCTGGGTAGGACGTGACAAAACTGCGACCACACGCTACGGAGCATGCAGGTGGAGCGAGAGGGGGTGGAATGAAATGGGTGGTGAAGAAGCCGGTGGGTGATTCTGGATGCAGCCGGCATTTCTTTGGCAGAGACGTTGAGTCCTGTGTGGTTGAGGTGAGGGAGACGGATAGTGAGTTTGTGAGGGTTGAAGGAGATGTCGTACGAGCAGAAAGCGAGGTGACTGTGGATCTCCCTCGAGTCGAGTGTGTAGATAGAGGTAGGAAGACGGCACGTTTGGATAGAGCTTTCTCTCAGTCTGTGCCAGTCTCTTTTGTGAGTGTGCATGGTCTCCGCTTACAGAAAGTGCGTGAGCCATTCTCGGTGGAGCTCTCTGAAAAAGGGGGTGGCAGTTTTTGTGCGCGTGTAAAAGAGGAGGAAGGCGTTCTGGTTTTGAGTGTGCATGGGGGGGTGTAGTCAAAGAGTCCGGCAGTGAAGCGTGGCCCACTTTGTGTGTGTTTGAACGTAGATAGGAAGGATAGACCTCTTGCACATGAGTGGGCGTTTTTGCAGCACGGAGGTCAGAAGGGGGCCCCACAGGAGCGACCGCCAATTCGGTTAGGTGCGCATCGATCGTGGAGGATGAGCTTCCCTTCTGAAGGTCCGATGAGTGCGAGGGAGGTTTTGATATAGTATAAGAGATTTAGGTATGCGACTGGTGTACGACTGTATAAAACAATGAAAGAGAAAGGCATTGTGTCGCGTGTGAGCAGAGAGGCGTGTGATCAAGTGAGGCATATGTGCAGACACTGTAAGTATGTGAATGCTGTGATGCATCATATTCCTCAGAAGAGCCAGGAAGGCGTGCAAGCAAAGGAATTCAATGAAGTCATTTATCAGGATGTCATGTTTTTACCTGGTGGTACCCCTGTGCCTTTGATTGTTGATGCTACAACTCGTTTTGTTTCTGGTATGGTTCTCCCTTCGAAAGGGAAGGCAGTAAAACATCTGACTGCATGGGTAAAAAGATGGGAGAGACTAGGTGAGAAGCTGAAAGTGAAAAGAAAGCCTGCAACGGTTTGCACTGACAACGAAAGAGAATTTGTAGATGAAAAGAAGGGACAGTACGAGTATGTATGTGATCAGGAGTCCATCTTTCATAAGAAAGGAAGCATTTACACTCCCCAGTCTCAAGCACAAGTAGAGAGAATGAATTGTACAGTGAAAAGATTGCTCTGGAAGTTGCTTGTGGATTTGAATTTGCCAAAATATTGTACGAAGTGGTTGTTAAGTGGTGTGATTGATTCTTTGAATAAATGTGTTTCGTCTGCGATGGGTAAGTCGCCCAATACGTCTGTGTTTAGTGTTGAGGCTGCTCTTCCAATTTCCCCCATCTCTGTCGGTGATTGTGTTCTTGTGACTGATCTTCGTCCGATTTCCTCTTCTGCTGTGCCTGTCAGGGGAAAGGAAGGGTTCTTTGCTGGAGTCGAAAGCGACTCTGTCGTGTGTGTTCTTGTGAAGACAGACAGTGGAGAAGGGATGGAGACCTTTGCATGTGCATCTGAGTACTGTGTCTTTGATTGAATGGTATGGTTTGAATATGTCTTCTAACTTTTTGAATGGAGTGTGTGAGTTAACAGCTGCACCTGCTGACGATGTTGATCATTTTTCCGATTTCGATGTCGATGAAGACACTGTCAGAGAAGTCGATGTTCTTGCTACAGGGGGTGCGGACCCTGAAGCTGTTGTCTCCTCCTTCAAGTCGCAGGCAATCTTTCCCGACTCTGTTCCGTCAGCGGCCGTCAGGCAGCTGGATCGTATTATGGAAGAGTCTGTGTCTTCTGTTTCTGTAGCTGTCCTTTTCTCTCCTCCATTTGCAGCAGGCTCTCAACTTCAGGCAGGCCACCTGGAGTTGTGAAGTCAGCAGCAGGGGGTGGGAGGTAGAGAGGAAAAGGAAAAGCAGTCAGGGCAGGGTCGCAAACCTGTTCAGGCAGCACAATCAGCAGAGAAAGAAGGAGAAGGAGAAGTCGTCCCGCCAGACATTCCAGATGATGATTCGTTGTTTAGCCTTAACTTGCTTGGGGAGTCTGGGGGGGCCGCAGCCTTTGCTAGCTTTCTTGCACGTGAAGGAGAGCAGCAAGGCAGCAGAGAAACGGAGGGAGTGCAGGAAGCACAGGATGATAAAAAAGTGCAGGGAGCACAGGACGATAGTAAGGAGGGTGAAAGGAAGAAAGTGAAGAGAGAAGGAAATGGATTCAGGAAGGCGCCACAGAGACTTGTGGTGGATAAGAAAGTGGTCGACCAGATGATGAAGCATGTGAACCTAAGGAAGGGGCACATTGATACAAAGAAAGAGGAGGTAGAGAAAGGCCTCTTTAATGAAGCGATGCGAGGGGAATTGAAAAGCTTTAAGGAGAATAAAGTGTTAAAAATAAATGGAGTAAGAATACCACAGAAGAGAAGAGCAATGAAAACCAGATGGGTGCTGATATGGAAGATGAAAGGGAAAGAGAGAAAGCCGAAAGCCCGTCTTGTGTGTAAAAGATTTCAAGATGACCGAAAGAACGTTGAGACGTACAGTGGGACAGCTGCTTGGTGAGCTCTTTTGGTTTGCTTTACGTTTGCATCCAGTCAGGGGTGGACGATCGGTAAGTCAGATGTACGCACTGCATTTCTACTGCATCAATTCATGATGAGGTGTTTGTGCAGCTGCCAGGACGCGTGCCGATGGGTTCCCCGGAAAGATTCGCACCTGGAGTTATCGGTCAGCTAGAGAGAGCCATGTATTGATTGAAAGATGCCCCTCGTCTGTATGGAAAGTATTTCAAATGGATTGCAGCAGAAGAAGGATGGGAGGAAATCGTTGAGAGCATCTTTGTGTTGAAGGATGAAGAGAAGAAGGTGAAAGCAGTGATGGCTGTTCACGTTGATGATTTGCTCATTTTCTCTGCCGACCTTGCTCGTGACTTTGAACCTTTGAGACAGCGTTTGAAGATGGATGAGCCAGAAATTCTCTCTGCGGGGGATGAAATGGGCTATACGGGTTTGGAGGTGAGAAAGAATGAAAGCGGGTTTGAGATCAGCCAGGAGGCATACTTGAAGTCAATTCCTGTTCAGACAGACGATTTGCCTCGCAAGTCTCTTTTTTCTGAGATGCTGAATGAAGAGAGGGAAGAAGAGAAAGAAGAAGACCTGGTTGCAGTGATGATAAAAATGATGGGTGTGCTTAGTTGGGTATGTTGGACGTCTGCCGATCTTGCTTTTGTTTTCAGTGAGTTGTCTCATTACAGTTCCCGCCCAACTGGTTCGAAGCTTGTTGCTGCTTTGCTTGCCCTTATCAGAGCTCATGAAAAGAACGACAGTTTCCGCTTTGAGGGTGTGATTGATTCAAAGCTTGCTTTGTTTGTGGATGCTGCGTATTCTCTTTCCCGTTGTGAAGGAAGAGGGGGTTTTGAGGCTTAGTACTTGGTTGACAAGAAGGAAAAGATTGAAGGAATGAGAAAAACGAATCTGGTGGCATAGAAGAGCAAACGAATCAAAAGGAAGCTGATTTCTTCGACCTCTGCAGAGCTTTGTGCGCTTGTAGATGGTGTGAAACAATCTTTTCAATGGAAGCGTCTTGTAGAGGCGTTGTGGATGAAGCCGCTGGAGGTAGAGATTTATACAGACAGCACTCCTCTCATGGAGCAATTGGAGAGTGGATATTTGAAGCGAGAGCCTCGGATGGATGGATTGTTGAAGTATGTGCAGCAGGAGCTGAGAGTGTTGAAGGCGCGGGTGCTTTGGGTTTCTACTGATCGGCAGCGGGCAAACAGACACACGAAGTACAAGTTGGAAAAAGAGAGAGGGAGTTAAGCGCCTCAGATTGAAACGAAGAAGGAAGTGCATATGAAGAGAGGAATGGTAGATTTTGCAAAGACATGTCGATCGAAAGCTAAGAAAAGATGTGACTCTCCTGTGAATGTTCGAGTCAGGAGGTAATTATTGGAGATTGCGTCCGGGGTTGATTGATGCCGGCCTTTCACGGCCGCGGTCCCAGGGACTTCGGCCTGGGCTCAGCGCGCTACAAGCTGTACAAATCTGTAACACTACAAACTGTGCATGCACCGTGTAGGAGAAACTGATTGATTCACATTGACTTATTTAAGGAGAGGCGTATTCGCTTATCCTCTCCTCCCCGAACTCTGTTCTGACACATGAATTCCTTATACCTAGAAACATACCGGGTTATTACCAGCTAGCTAAGTAAGTAAATGAACCTGTTCTTTAATAGTTACTAGATAGGCTTGCGTGTGTACGACGCTGTACATAGTTGTTCAGCTAGTTGTTCAGGCTTTTATAACTGGTTGAATCCGTATAGTTGAATCCTAATTAAGTTGAAACCTATACTAGAACCTATAAGTATTGGATGATTGAAAGATTTACATAAGCAAAGCCGGATCGAATATACATTGAGCAAATGTCACCAAACGAACTCTACCAAAAAAAAGTTGGAAAGTCCTTAGTCGACACCAGACAGACTTGCCACCGTGCGCCTTTACTTTAGCTCCTGGTAGTTCCTGGCCGGTCTTCGATCAATTATCTCTGCCTGATCAGTCTTTCGCATGCCCACGCAGTACATGAACCAGTGCATGAAGGATCTTGCATGCGCAACTAGATGCTCAATTGTTTGGTCCCATGCATACGTGCATGTACGGAAACACCTTCTCTATGTCTTCAAGAGCGGATGTTTTGCCTGTCTCTTTCTGGAAAGAAAAAAATGAAAAGAAAGAGGCAGCCTCAAGAACAACAGAAAACCATCTAATCCAATCCATTCCTTGTTTTCAAGATTGACCGGATTATGCCTGTTCCTTTCTTGAAAACAAACAGAGAAGGAAATAAGAGAGACCGGAACGCAAACAGACTCGCGTTCAAAACGGGATTTTCTCCTGTCTTGAACAAGGAAAGTGACACAGAGAGGCTGAGAGAGAGAGAGAGAGAGAGAGAGAGAGAGAAAGAGAAGCTTCTTGATGACATTCCTGTCCTGCCACGGGTCATGCCTTCGACTGATGCATGGACGTACAGGATGTGCACCTTAGGTGAGTGGACAGAAAAGAAAAAATCAGTGCATGATTTATTGATTGATCGATTGAATCAAGCTGTTTGGACTCGAAGGAAGTCAGTCGATCACCCTGCACCCCCGCAGACATGAAGATGTAAACCAGTCAGATTGGATGCCTGAATGGACAGAGGAATAATGAGACAAAGAGAGGCCAGTACCCTACACGGCCTCATCTCCGTTTGCGAGAACAATCTTCATGAAACGACCACATGGGCAAAGAAGAAGAGGAACAAGGGCAGAGAGGCACACATGGTGCTGACGGGCGACTCTGGTCACTGCCGTTCACAGTCATTGACAAGCACACGAACGACCAAAGACATGCAAATGCGAGGATCGAACCGCAACGGATGCATGCCGAAAGAGTGGAAGGCACAAGGAGCCAGGATCATACAGTAAACGACAGTGTGCACGGTGAAACGCGTAGAGGCTTGATTTACCTGTTCAAGCCAGAAGGCGGAGAGATAGGAGGGCGGGAGTAGACAGAGAGCAGGCCCACGCGTGACTAAAACGACCAAAAGCTATGCCAGACTCCGTCAGAAGAAAGACCAGAACAAATTAAGAAAGGAAGAAGAGTCAGCATGGAGCTAGAGGGGCAAAGTAGACACCCCAACTCCCGTCAGATTTAATTGCATCATGTCCTTCTCTTCCATCCAGACCTCATTCACTTGACTTCTGCCGTCCAGCCGCATTTCTTGTGTTTGCACGCACTCCCTTCCCTCTTGCAGGCCCTCTATCTTCTCGTATGCAGACCGATGAGTGTGTATTATTATGATTCTTATGTGACATAGATGTACATTATTACGATTCTTATGTGACAGATTAGATGAGGACCTTGGCAGACGCCACCAAAGACTTGAAGAAGAGGAAGGTCGAGAAGGGTAACCCCACTTCATTCAACAAAACCAACGAAGGAGGGAGGGACTGCGTCCCCCCACCAGGCCACCCATCGTTCCATTTGGAGAGACCACCACGCTCCCTCGACCAGTCCACATTCACGATTTCTTCCTTTCCTTCCTGGTCTTCCAAGAAGGAAAATAAATCCCTTAATTGCTTCCGCTTCGAAGGCTGAGAAGATGCAGGGAACGACGGACAGACAGATGGGGAAAGACAGAGACAGAGACAGAGACAGAGACAGAGACAGAGACAGAGACAGAAAGCCCCTCTTGGAGTTTCCGCATTAATGTCCTTTCTTATGTTGAACCTTTGCACCCGTTCCAAGCATTCCGTGTATTATCCATGCAGTCAGAAGTCACGAGCAAGGCAAAGAGTGGGGAGAGAGACCGATGTCATTACTAAGAAAACGTCTTCAAGCGAAGACAGGTAGCAGAGAAGTCGTAAGATGAAGAAAGGAGGCAACATGTACAGTCCCAGTTCAACGATTAAACCAGAGTTAGTCGCCCCCTACCCAGGGATGTTTGCAAAAAAGGTGCGCAAGCGAGCGAGCCTGTGCCAAAGAGGGTACGCAGAGTTCGTCCAGGGCATTCATTCTGGAGGCCGTCGATCGGATAATTACCCAGCTGTCCACAGAGTCAGACAGTCAATCAGTCACTCTCACACACGCGAGTGACTGTCGTCAGCAAGCGTTGGGCAAAACAGACGAACAACAAAACCAGGTCAGGAGCAGCTGCACGAAAAATCAAAGGACTAAAAAAGGCTCGCTGCTTTTCTCTATTTCGTTTTGCTTGCCATAAGCAGCGGGGGTCATTGACCGAGAGAGAGGCAGAGTGTTCTGCGCTCTGCGCCCAGGCAGGCACCCCTCCCCCCCAAATGCCCACAGACCCAAATTCTGAATGACGGACAGCTAAGGAGACGGGACATAGAAGGACGACGGTTTGTACTCAAGCACACCTTTGGGAGACGATCCGCCTAGAGAGGAGCAGTCCGAATGAGCACGCTCCACCTTAGAGTGCGGGGAGTGAGAGTGGTCTGACGAAATCTGCTGCTGCGATGATGCTGCAGACTCAGAGAAGAAGGACCGCATGATAGAGCCAGAATCTCCCCTATGATGAACCCAGCACTTCCAATTCTGGCAGGGGCAGAGCGTCTCGAGTTGACGACAACGAGGGGTCAATGGGAGCACAGGAGACGGGCGTCTCTCCGCAACAAGCGGCTGGCAGTGCACAGGGTGAGGACTTCTTCGCTCAAGTCTCAGCTGGGCACGCACGGCGGTCTTTGGGGATGGCGGGTGATCCGTGTCAGCAGCCAGCCGACGAGTCAGGTTGAAGGTCGCAGAGGACTCTGTCAAAGCTCTCGCTTCGCTGCGGGGGGGGATTTGATCACCTACACGACGCTCCTCTTCCTGGTTTCTCTTCGCTTCGTCTGTGTCCAGCTGTTTGTGCCCGTTTCCTTGTTGCGGCTGTGTGGACGCGGGCCGGACTCCTTTCGCAGCTGCCCTCATTTCCAAACGCTGTCGGAAGGATGGAATGACGGAGTCGTCGGAGTCGTCCTGAGTTGAAGAGAGACCTCTGTCCTTCACACTTGGCGGGGACACGATCGCGCTCTTTGGAGAAGAACTGTCCTCAAGTCCATTTGGGAAGAAACGAGAGTTCTGGAAGGGTAACTGGGGTTTCTGCGCGAAAGGAAAGGTGGATGTACGCTTCTCTGCAATCTGTTCCATGACATCGTAGAGGGAAGTCTCTTCAGTGATTGCGAGGTCCTCGCTTTGACGCGGAGAGGGAGCGGGTGTGGGGGCAGAGACGTCTCTCGAGAGCCCCCCAGAGACCTGTGAGGGCACTACAATATCCCTTTCCGAAGAGCTCATCTTCTGCAGGAAGATGAAGGCAGGCATTCGACAAGTTGCCCGGCTCACTTGACATCTGCAAGCAACGGACTCCGTTTCACTTTTGCAACAGATTGACTGACCTGTATTGACTTTCGATTCGGTAGGAGCGTGGCCTTTTTGAAGAAGTTACAGAAACTCTACCAACCCAGGGAACTCAGGGAACTGGACACAACTGAGTCTCTCAGTGGAGCCGAAACGGGGACGCCAAGCGGCTTTTCGTGAGTCTCAATTCCGTACAGATATATATATAGCTGCCCCCCGAGGCGACAGTAGTCGATAGACTGTTGCACAGTGTTGCTCCGAGATCGACTTGCACTGCGCAATCTTTAAAGCTCTCGACAGTCTTCAGCAGAAACAACTGCTGTTCTCACAGTAAGCATGTCTTCATCCTCTTTGCCACTGTTGCCAGCTTTTGTTCTTCATCTCTGGTTGAAGAGCGTGCATATATATATACATATGTTGATGTCATTGAACGTAATTATTAATAAGACACCTCGATCGATCATGCATGCACGCATGATCGGATGCATGAATCCGATCGATCCGATCGATTTTTGAAGAGCGTACGTCGGTGCGCGCTGAAAGGCCCCGGCCTGTCAACAAATTTTAGCGCATAGCATTTTTCGGTCGCTTTAATTATCACGCGCGGAAGACGTGTGCATGTGTCACTCAAGGCACTCGTAAATCTGTCAGACAGTACCGATACATCGCCTCGGTGCATGGAATGCTGCATGCATGCATGCATGTCTATATATATATATACGTTTGAATTGTAACGTTTCCAGCTTGTATGTCAGAATGTGTATATACGTGTATATACATTTTGCATCACTGATGGAACCAGCCATTCCGATTTGAAGAGTTCAGTCACGCACTTCGCAGAGGCATAATCGAGAAAGACGCATTCAGCAGTCTGAGCCGTCCGTACGCAACGAAAGATCTCACCTGGACAGTCAAACGCTCATATACAGTCGGCCAGCCCGTAAGTCATTTGCGGCCGTCGATCTCCTCGCGAGTCCTCGGTCCCACGCACTTCTACAGGAACTGTTTGCCAATCGAAAAGCCAATATCTGCATTTACGCGTCCCCTGGCGCAATAGACGGAGAGGCCAACTGAATTGCGAGGAGTGAAGGCAACTCTTCCACCCCTCTCAGAGCCTCGTCGACTGAGATCTTGAAGAGGGAGGCGCTTGGAAAATATGCAGAGCTCAGGTGGTGCAGAGCAAGCACCGCAGCTTCCTCTGCTGAAAGACATCTACGAGTACCTGCATGTTGGGTTCGAGGA
>JAHBMJ010005868.1:51496-78996 GCA_018398765.1 Chromera velia | reverse complement strand
TTTTGCCCAGGACAGAGGTTTTGAGGAATCCTTAGTAGGTGTTCGTGTTCGCAAAAAGGGAGACACCGCCGAGGCAGTCGCCGAGAAGGGTGCAGCAGATGGAAAGAAGGGAGGAGAGAACGACAAGGAGAAGGAGGACACACCCGCCCGACCGCAGGGAAGGTCCAAATTCCTATCGGCCGTATGTCTAGAAGCTTTGAAGAGAGAGAGCTACGGGAGAATGACGGAGTCAGTCGTCATTGACAGAGAAGAGGGACGACACCGTCTGGAAGTTCCTCTGGGAAAATTCATCGGTCAGTGCGTCGACACGGCATCACTCATGCATCCACAAAAAGGGACACAAGAAGGATGAATGGTCCACATTCAACTTTGAATGAGAACACAGCAGAAAAAAAGAATGATTGGAATTTAGGTCAATGGGGGGAGCCACACGGGTAGAAAAAAATCATCGGAGAGACTCAGAACAGGAACAGAGAATGGGGGCACACAGGCATTATGTTCCTTCTCTCTCTCCTTTTCTTGACGAGTCGGATCCTCCTCTTTTCTCTCTGGATTTCTTTATGTGCAGAAAGTGACAAGGAAGCAGAAGCAGAGGCCGTTCCACGCAACGTGCTGCCTCTCAGCTTCGGCTCCGACGACAGGAACTCCGTGTGCATCGACCGGGTCTCTTCCATTGCTCCTTTCCACTTTATGGTCGGTGTCTCTTGAAGTCGTTTGTCCCTCTCTGCTTCTGCTGTCAGCGGGAAGAATCGAACAGGCATGTGACAGCTCCTCCTCCCTCTATTTCCGAAGCAAGATGCCTTGTCCTCGCCTAGATGTGAAAGAGCCACCGTCAGCTGGCATGTCTGAGCACAAGCAAGACAAATCAGGAACACACACACACACACATGTGTGTGTGTGTGTGTGCATATGTGTGTACAAATGCCCCACCTCCCCCACCCCCCCACACACGCACACACACATCGACTTGCGAACACAGACGTAGCAGATCTCTGGAAGGAAGAGTCGCGTGTAAATACCTGCAGCAATACACAAAGAAAGATCATGACTCCTCCGCCCAGTGGCGACTTTATCTTTCTATCATTTCATGATGACACTCCGATGCCTCCGAATGCACGCACATGTGCAGATTGCCTCTGCACCCCGCCAGCGTCCACCCTCAAAGCTCTTCGTCGTCGCACAACAGGATCCTGCAGCCTTTCCGACCTTTCTCAAGGTCCCCACCTCCAGCCCTTTTGCATCTTCCCCGGGGAGGTTTCCTGGAGGCACCACTCTCATGCACGGGTAGGTCTGTTGATTGTGCTTCAGGGAGTTAGAGAGGTTTTCTTCGTTTCCCTCTCTCTTTAGTTTAAGTGCGTGCATGTCAAGACGATCTCGGTGATCCGTCTCTCTGCCCTTTTTGATCACTCCCTGTAATCTGAAACGTTGAGACAAGATAGAACGTGGCTGCGCCAAAAACACACTGGAAGAGACGCCGTCTTCATGGCAATATGAACTCTCTCTCCGCCATTTTCCCTCGGACCATTCATTTCACTCGTCTTCTTGAGTCATCGATTTCTGTGTGACGCTCCTGTCTGTGCGAGTTGCTTCCAGGACAATTCTTCAGCTGGGGTCCTTCCGGTTCACCTGCCTCCTCAGCGCGCACTGCCGCTTTCTCCAACGGTGCGTGAGGAAAAGGGACGCTCTGTGGCTGTCCTGCGAGCGAAGATGGGAGGAAGAAAAGGGAAGATTCAACAGCCACGAGAGGGAAACGGCACGTGATATGACACTGCTGCGCTCCAGAAAAACTGATCATCATTCAGAAGGGACCCTCCAGGCAGCTGGTGCCGTCTCCGTCTCCCCCAAGAAGAACTCAAGCAGAGACGGGGGAGCCTCCAACGGAACTCCCGATGCAGTTGAAGATCTCGGGGGGTCTTCTCAGGAAGTCGAGAATGTGTTGTTTCTGGTCCCCCACCATTTTGAAGGCTCGATCGGACAGACAGGCACAGACTGTGAGATGGAGTCTCTGGCTCTGGATGATAACGAGGCTCTCGTCTCTTCAGCTGCAGCAGCGACGGGCAGAGGCACAGGCAAGGACCCAGGAACTCCCGGTGCGGGAATGAGGGCCCCGGCATTCATTGTGAGGAGAGACGGCGTTCGGCTTGGGAGAGGTTGGGGCAGCAGGGAGAGACCTCCCAGCGACCCACCCCGTCGCATTTCCTGCGGTCTCTCCTCTTTGTCCGTCGACCTCGAGCACGCAGTCATCAGATATGACCCTGTCGTGCATAAATGGTTCGTTAGTCTGTTGATTTGTCTGCCAGTCTTTCCGTGAAAGAAGGAGCCCTCATTGGACACTCATTTTCTGCTTTCCACCACTGAGTAGAGAAGTGGACAATGGTTTCTGTGCTCGTCTGCCTGCTTGCTTTTCTGAATCATGAAAGAAACGCTGGATCGATGGATGGAAGGATGGATGAGTATATGACTCCTGTGTGAGAAAATCTGAGAATTCGAGCAGCGTCCAACCCATTGCCATCGCGTCACGAATGATGCAACGTGACAAGAAGCTCTCTGCAGGCTGCAGTCGGGAGGGTCTGAATGTCTACCTGGCTCTCAAACAGTTGAATCATTTGTTTGTTGTTTGCTCTTTCCCTCGCGGTTCACATGTGCGTGACGCTGTCGTTTCTCTCTCCCCGCAGGCGTGTGTACGATCGGTCGGCCCCCTCTTTCGGGACGTTCGTTGTGTTGGAGCCTGGAGTCGCACGCAGGTCGGCCGTCGGTTTCTCATTGGTTTCTTTGAACGGGGCAGATAGATCAAATCGGGTCTAATGAAATGGAAGTAGGTGAATGAAACGGCCAGCTGTGCATTTGTCTGACGATGCAGGTCTTCTCTCTCTCTCTCTCTCTCTCTCTCTCTCTCACACACACACACACACACACACACACACACACACACTCGTTCTCGTGTGTGTGCGTGTGTGTGTGTGTGCGGCTGCGTGCTTTTCTTGGTCAAATGCATGCGCTTTTTCGTTTCCGACTCGATGAGGCTGTCTGTAATTTGACTTGGAACGGGTAGTTTATGTTTAGTCTGTAACAAAAGCCACCGGCCAAGCCTTGCAGACCTGCATGATCTTGGTGTCATTTGTGCAACAGCTCCGCCGATTTTTCTTTGTTGTTTTTATGACTTGAGATTCATGATTAACGACAAGCTCCGCTTTTATCCATGTCCAGATTTAAAGTTCAGGTCATGAAAAGGAAGACATTTGTCGTGAAGAGCATGTACTTTACATGCTCTGTAAATTGCTTACTGACCTCTGTCTCTTCCTTGTGCAGAATTTACCCGGACATGGAAATCGTTGCCGGTCCTTTGGTTTTTACTCTGAGGCCATCATGAAGTGCATATAAGAATGGATGAAGCAGTAATAAATAATAACTGGGGGCACAACTACCCCCCTGATACTAAGCTATGAACTTTTTAGAATCGATCAAAATGCTGTCATCTTCGGCGGCCTACGGCCGCCTTCGATCAACACTAAGACCATCTTCGGCGCTCATTGCATTTTCACTAGTATAAAAAATGTTACCTATACCCTATAAAAGTGCACCCAAAAAGTGTACCAAAAATAAACATCGATGTCGATTTTTGGTACACTTTCAAAAATTAATTGACATCAATTTTGACACATTGGTTTTTAAGAACTATAAAGAGTTAGAAGCTCAAACAGACAACGCTTAATACTTAACTATAGATCTTTTCCCATGCCTAGTCCTGTAGGCACAACTTTGTTTCCCAGTTCCGGTATTTAAGGAATTTAGGTAAATATTAAAAGTAAAATGAATGAATCAATGAATGAATCAATTGAGGCAGTTAAAGTATATAGTTTTAGGCTGAGTTTTAATTCCTAGTAACCCTAGTTAATTTGATTCTCATTGAATCTTATACATAAATATTATATACGAATTTATATGAGAATTTTAGAAAATTTACTAACTAACTTGGTATCATAAGGGGCCATGTAAAAATTCATTTGAATGTCAGTGGTACGCAAAACCCCCCCTACCCCCCCTACCTTCCACCACAGCGGCATGCAACCCCCGAAAAAAAGATTGAAAACCCAGTTTTTTTGACTTAAAAATGTGTTTTAATGGTGCACTCACAAGTGGAGAAGAATGATTATTTTTGTTTAACTGGCATGCAAAGACCCTCTCCCCCTTAGAGCCCGTTTACGTGCCACTGACTACTACTGATCGGACGTTCGACACTCAAATAAATTTTTACATTAGCCCTAATGTGTTTAATATAATCTAAGTAAGTTGACTATAATTATATATATACTATATGATCGATCATCGATACTACTATCATGCTAGCTATCTAGGCTCCCCATATGTAAAAAAAAAAATAAATAAATTTAGGCCAAAATCTAAATTAGTTTTTTTATTTTTTTATTTTTGTGCGTCAGCTGGGCTTTGAGCATCGTAGAGCATCGAATTTGAAGTGTCTGCTTCAAAAAAATAAATAAATCTTCTAGTAAATAAAAAGTAAAAGTGATGTTAGGCAATTAACTTTTTTAGTTTTTTATATATATGGGGAGAACTAGCTAGCTAACTAGCTATAATTAATCAGGATTCTAGTCTAGATCCTAGTAAGGATCATTAAGTCTATTAGTCTAATAAGCTAGGGTTAGACACTAAACTTTTAAAGTTTTTTTTTTGCCCTTTAGACTTTATTTAAAAAAAATATTTTTTAATCAGTTTTTGAGTAGATCATTAATTAAGTCAGTCATAAGTTAGACTCATAACTAAACTAATCAACTAGCCTACATAGAAGATGGTACAAGCTTAGTCTCTTTAAGTTGAAATTTATGTTCACACTAAAAACCTAGTTGAAAACAATCATCAGCGAGATCGATCGGATCTAGCATCGGAAGAAAAGTGATCGGATGACATCACGGATCAAAAGTTCGGATGTACTTGCACCGGGAAGTAAATACTCGCAATCATTAGAATCAATGGATTTCAGATCAGGTATGCAACGCAGGAATTCCCTTTCATCCAGCAACTTGACACAAGAACGCGCCTAAGAACGCATATAAAGAAAGTCTATGTATGAAGCCATCAAGAAATCGAATTCAAGAAGTGGATTTCTTGGAGAAGGATCCCAGAGGACTAAAGTTACCGGTTGTTTAAATTTATATTAACGTTGTTTCTAGGAATTTTTGTGAGAATTGTAATTAATATAGTAATGCATTACATACATCGTTTTCAAATTTAAAAAACTTTTGCAGAACTATAGTATATCTAGTAATTTATAAAGCATCAACTTTGTCTGCAATAATATAAATGAAACCAACTTCTCTAGCAATGTCTTTTAAATGAGCTTTTGCATGTCTGGTTGCATGTTTACTTTTAAAGTTTTAAAGTTAAAGTTTAAAGTTTTACAAGCAAACTATATTATAAAAAAAACTTTAGTGTCCAACCCTAGCTAATAAGTCACTAAGCGTAACCTGATGGTCTATTAAAGACTAATTTAAACTTGAAGTAAATTAGTAAATATAAACTTCACTAGAAACTTCAAAAGTTTTGTACTCATTTTTAAAACTAGTTTTTAAAAATGATTTCTTAACAGTTTGATGAACGTCTAACTCAGTCTGCATACCTAACTGCATACAATCAAATTGAAATAACCGATTCTTAACATTTTTTGGGTTGAATTTTTACTTATATGTGAAATTTACTACAATTTTTTAATTATTTTTAATATTTCAATTAAGATCTATCCATAGAATCTTCGCATAGATGCATCTTAGTGCATTCATTTATTTTGGTCTGTCGTCGTTGCTCGAGCAATTTGACTCGTCTGACTCGATCGCTTTGTCATTGAGATGTCAGAGATGTGCGCTTGGGAGACTCCGTTTTTCTGGACCCGCAATAACTTATGTCAATTGTCTCCCAGCCTGTCTCAGAGTGTCTCTCGATCATGGTGAAAACACGCAGGCTCTGTCAGACAGACACACAGGGCACGGCGGCTTTCTCTCTGACGCTTTATGTCAAGAAGGAACTGAGGTAACTTAAATCACTCACTCACTGACGCAAGAGTGCACGCAATGGATGCGAATGAACGCCACTGCGCTCACCGACCTGTGCATGCGTGTGTCTGTCTCTGTGTCTCTTCATCTCCCCGTCACTTTGTGTGCGTACCTGCGCGCTTTTGTCCTCTCAATCCTTTGGATTGACGAACACAGGCTGAGAGACTGGAGAGACAGGAAAACCATGCGGGTGCATGTGTATGCTGTCTGGCTGACAATATGACAATCGAATTATGTGACTGAATGGATGTTTCTTGATGATCAACAGACACAGAGCACGCACCTGTCATGGAAGTAGAAGGGAAGAGAATGCAAAAAGAAGACCAGAAAATTGAGAAGAACTCTTCGGTTCCTTCTCGCTTAAATCCGAGACGAAGGAGAAGAAGGGGACACACGCACTCTCAGGAAAGAATAGACAGGAAACATGCAGAACGAAAGGGAAGGGAAGGGAGCAAAGCAAGCACACAAGAAAACTGATGTGTGTGATCTCTCTCACACTTATTTAATGAGGCCCCCACTGAGGTTGCCGTTCACAACAACTTCTCCGTTTCTTTCCTCCCTTTGACTTATCGTCGCTTCTCGATCGGCTCTATTGACTCAAAGAGCCAGTGAGGGCGAACACGAAAGAATCTGAGCATCCATGCAGAAAGAAGCAAATTCAAGAGACAAGAAGAAAGAGCAGGCATCGATGTAGAGGGAGGGAAGAGGGAAAAACCGTCGGCGTCGCTCGGAACAAGGAACGAATGAACGAACGAATGAAGCAATCATGCGAGCAGACAGCCGGAGGCAAACCTGTATGGAAGCCCCAGAAAAAGTCTGCGTGTAGACATGCAAAAGGTGTAAGACATGCTCAGCTTTTCCTTCTTTGTCCAAGTCAGACAGACTTCTTCTCCCCATTCCCTCCCTGCTTCCCTCCTTTCACCCTTCCTGATGTGTTTTTTCGAATGCCCAGTCGCGTAGTGTGAGTTCCTCTCTCTCTCTGTGTTCCTCTTCACGCATAGATGAGTAAGGAAGGAAAGCAGAGGGAATGAAAGGGGAAGGGGCAGGCTTCTTATCCCAGCCCCAACCCCCCTTTCCCTCTCTCCCTCTTACTGCAGAAGACCTTCTGCCTTTCTGCCCACCCCCATCTGACTGTACATGAGGAGACAAACGAGCGAACGCATGTGGATAAATAAATCCGAGTTACTTAGCCTCTTGCCTGCATGCCTGGAGGGATGCTTAGCCCTTCAGGAGCCGTCTGAGGACGTACTGGAGGATTCCTCCGTGCTGGAAGTATGCGACCTCGACGTCTGTGTCCAGTCTGCACTTGGTCATGAGTTTCTTTCCCCCAGCGTCAACTTCCACGTCCATGCCCACAACGAGGGGCTGACTCGACAGCTTGATCGTGAACCGTTCCTTTCCTGCACACACACAGATTTGGGGGGGGGGGGGNNNNGGGGGGGGGGGGGGAGAGAGAGAGAGAGAGACAGACAGAGAGAGAGAGAGAGAGAGAGACTGTGAAGGAGAAAGCCTGAGGAACGACACAGGACCGGAAAAGAAGATTTGCTCAGTCCGCCCATCCTGTCCGTTCATTTGCCTGTTCGCTTCTTCGCCTGTCGCCTCGCTGCCTGTGTATCTGTCCGTCTTCTCCCCCTCTCTCCGTCTGTGTACTGCACATCGATCAGCCTTCGTTCCCGCGTCTCTATTCCATGACCGACTGACCGGTGAGTCCCAGAGTCTCTGCCGACTGTCCGTCGAGGAACTGCAGGGGGAGAATTCCCATCCCCACAAGGTTGCTTCTGTGGATCCTCTCGTAGCTCTCGGCAATCACCGCCTTCACGCCTTGCAGCTTCGGACCCTTGGCAGCCCAGTCACGGGACGAGCCAGAGCCGTACTCCTTTCCTGATAGAGACAGAAAGGGGAGGGGAGGGGAGAGGGGGCACGGAGTTGATTCCTTCGTGACTGTATCTAAAGGGGTGGCCCAAGGAAGAAAACATGACGGGGTGCGTGTTAGTCTGAGACAGGGACACATGTATACAGACACACGCTTATCCTAGAGGGTTATTCCCATCACACCAGAGAGGCACGCCACACACACACACAGACACACGAGAACGAGAGAGAGAGAGAGAGAGAGAGAGAGAGAAAGAGAAGCCTGCCGATCCACTGACCTGCGAGGATAACGAGGTCGAGACCCGCAGCCATGTACTTGCTGGCAGCGTCATACACAGCCATCTGTTCTCCAGAGGGGAGATACACAGTCAGGGGGCCCGTCTCTGAAGCCAGCTTGTTGATCAGACGCACATTCGCAAAGGTTCCGCGTGCCATGATCTGCATGAGGAAGGAAAGAGCAAAGAGAGAGGGGACATGAAGGATCGAGACGCACGATTGTATGAGGATCCGACGAAAAGAATCTTCAAAAAAAACTCTTCGCCACATGAAGCAGGTCAAGAGAGAACGGAAGAAGGCAAAGAGGGGAGATGGATGTGCAGACAGACAGACAGACAGACAGACAGACAGAGAGACAGACGGACGGACGGACGGACAGACAGACAGACAGACAGACAGACAGACAAAAGCACAAACAGTCGGACAGACAGACAGACAGACAGACAGACCGACCTCATCGTTTCCTCTTCTGCTTCCGTAGGAGTTGAAGTCCTTCTGCTCGACCCCTCTTTCCGTCAAGTAAACAGCTGCAGGAGATCCCTTCGCAATGCGGGATGCAGGGGAGATGTGGTCGGTCGTGATCGAATCCCCGAGGTTCAGAAGGCAGTACCTGCATCCATGCAGAGAGAGGGCAGGCAGGTAGAGAGGCAGAGGAAGCAGGCGGAATGAAATAGAGAGACTCAAAAGGGGCAGTGCGGGCAGATACGGGATAATGCATGCACTCCCGCGAACGCCCATGGTTAAAGAGACGGGGCTCGAGGGTGACCGCGACAGCAAGAAAAGTGCGTGTGTGTCCAAGAAAGAAAGATGGTCAGAATGTATTTCTGCCATCAAGAGGGCCAGGCAGCAGACAAGTAGAGAAGCGGGATACGCAAACAGACGCCGGCTGACGCTATGAACGAGTGATTCAAGCTGACTGTCTGACTGGAGGATGAGTGAGTGATATACTTACTGCCCGATAGAAGTCTGACTCACTGACTCACTCACTTACTGACTGACGCTTCCTTGATGTCCTTCACAGGCTCGGGTTCGATTCCCATAGTCTGGAAGAAGGGGGGGTTGTGGATGTAGGTGGACTTCTCGTCCCACTTGTACAGTTTTCCCTCGGGAATCGCCAGCGTCTTCCACTGGGGGTTGTTCTCTCCCGACGCCACCTTCCCGTACACGTCCTTGAAGACCTCGGGTCTCACCACCTTCTTCTCGATCTCAGCGACCGTCTCGGCAGAAGGCCAAATCTCCGAGAGGAAAACTGCACGAGACAAGAAACAAACGTCAGTCACGTAGCTGAGGGAGGAAACGTCAGCAGCAGAAAGAAACACCTTCGAAACGTGCGAGAGAGAGTGCGTTTGCTCTTTCCACCTCTTTGCCGGGGTCCAGAACATTCCCCTAGCCCCCCCTTGCCCCTCCTCCTGGGACCCGAATTCATAAATGAGACGAGAGCTCAGAAACTTGATCGCATTTCTGGATAGTTTGCATTTTGTACTGAGTGATCTCCCCAAAACAGTATTTTGTTCTGTATTTCCCATTTCAACCGGAAAATGCCCCTCTGCGAGTGACCTGCATCCTGATTGATTGAGACAGACAGACTGACTGACTGACCATCCTTTCCCTCGCTGTCCTTTCCAATCGGCTGCTTCTCGAAGTCGATGTCCACTGTGCCGGCCAGGGCATAGGCGACCACAAGGGGAGGGGAGGCGAGGTAGTTGGCCTTGGTCAGAGGATGCACACGGGCCTCGAAGTTTCTGTTGCCTGCAGCCATATGGGACGCGGTGATGTTTACAGTCAATCATCCATCCATCCACCCATCCATCCATTCGGGGTGACCACGCACGGACAAAAGAGATAGCTTTGAAGGCACGCAGACGGAGGTTTTTCGCTCTTGCACAACACAAGCTTCGAAGACCGAGCAGAGGATCGTGTGCGTGCGTCAATCAAGTACGACACCAAGCCGACCCCCCAACGCACCTACCTGAGAGCACTGCAGAGGCGACCATGTCGTTCTGCGTGATGCAGTTGGCGATGGCTTCGTCGAGGTCGCCTGCAAGAACACAAACCGACGCGACAGGGGGGGCGACAGAGGGCACAGCAAGAGAAACAAATTGAATAAACGACCCCTTTCACAAAGTCGGAGATCCTGAGGGACAGACGTATAGACACAGAGAAAGAATCAGGCAGAAAGCGAACGAAGAGTAAAAAGTGCGCCAAGAATTGCAGTGACGACTTAAGAAAGTAGAGCAAAGAAAAGGGAACAAACGCAATGAGAAACAACTCCCTGCTGCACTATTTCTCTTTCCTTTTCTTCTCTGCCCTACCTGAGTTTCCGATGCACGTCATGCACCCGAACCCGGCAACGTAGAACCCCAGCTTCTCCAGGTCTGCGATCAGACCCGATTCCTTCAGGTAGCAGTCAGCAACACCAGACCCTGCAGACACACAGGCAGGGAGGTAGCCACGCAAGCATCTCGGAAGGAAGAAAAGAAGAAGGCAGACATGAGGAAGAGGAAAAGGGAGCGTCGTAGAAAAGCAGCAGGACGGGTACACGCATTTCCAACCGACCCAAAAAATACATGAGAGAAACAAACTAATATGCTACTTCCCCCTTGAAAAGCAGACCGGCTTGTCACTCCAGAGCTCAGCCCCTGTCCATCGCACACCCCCTCTCCAACTGACGAAAAACAGCCGAAGGATGCGATTCGAAATTGCATAGAAAAAATAAAAAACGGCAGAGAGAAACATGAAGAGGAAGAACAAACAGGCAACCAAAGAACCAACCGGGAGAGAGAGAGGTCTTGATGAAGGGGGCAACAGAGAGTCCGCGGGCCACGGCGTTCTTGGCCAGCAGTCCGGCCCCCAGCATCACAGAGGGGTTCGAGGTGTTGGTGCAGGACGTGATGGCTGCAATGACCACCTGTCCGTGTTTCATGTCGTACTCCTTTCCGCCGAATGTGAACTTGGCCGTCTTGGTCAGGTCCTCAGGCTTGACTCCAAAGCCCTTGAAACCGTTCGGGGCGGGCATGCAGGCGTGGAAGTCGGCCTTGAGGTCCGAGACCTTCACTCTGTCGTGGGGTCTCTTGGGGCCACTCACACAGGGCACGACGTCATTGAGGTCCAGCTCGAGGAGGGAGGAGAAGACGGGGTCCGTCTCGGACTTGTCCCATGTTCTGAAGAGCCCGTTGGCCTTCAGGTACTTCTCCACTCTAGCGATCTTCTCCTCAGAGCGCCCGGTAGTTCGGAGATAAGCAAGAGTCTCCGCGTCGACGGGGAAGAATCCCATCGTGGCACCGTACTCTGCGGCGGGAGGGGGGGGAGGGGAAGACACAGAGAGATTGACAAGCGGACAGTGTTTGCGTCCGTTTTTCTGCATCGTGTGAACGTCATCCTTTTCCTTCCTTTTTCTGCTCTGCCACGGACAGTCTCTCACTCTTTCGGACAATGCATCCTCGTGCCGCAACAGACGCCTCTTCTTGAATGGGTACTCCGAACAGGCGAAAAGGAGAGCAGCAGTCCATCAGCAGACAGAGAGACAGAAAGACAAGATCGACGGAGGGAGGGTACGAAACAGTGAGTGGGGCAGAAAGACAGATTTTTTTTTTGCATAAGCGCCAGGCATAAAACAACAGTTGGCTAGACGGACCGGGAGACATGTTCGCGATTGTGGCCCTGTCTGCCAGCTTGAGGCTCTTGCAACCCTCTCCAAAGAACTCGACGAATTTCCCGACGACTCCGTGCTTTCGCAGCATTTGGGTCACTGTCAGCACGACATCTGTGGCTGTTGCGAGGGGGTGCAACTTGCCGGTCAGTTTGAACCCGACCACCTCAGGGAGAACCATGGAGATGGGTTGCCCGAGCATCACAGCTTCAGCCTCAATCCCTCCAACACCCCAGCCGACAACCCCCAGACCGTCAATCATGGTCGTGTGGGAGTCGGTACCGACAACAGAGTCGGGATAGAGGGTGTCGGAGTCATCGAAGACCACACGGGCCAGATACTCGAGGTTGACCTGATGCACAATACCGGACCCGGGGGGCACGATGAGCATGTTCTTGTAGGCGGAGGCGCCCCACTTGAGGAATGCGAAGCGCTCCTTGTTGCGCTCAAATTCGAGTGCCTGGTTCTTGGCGGCGGCATCGGGGGAGCGAGCAAAGTCGACCTGGACAGAGTGGTCAATCACAAGGTCAGAGGGCACAAGAGGGTTGATCTTATCAGGATCCCCCCCGAGTCTGTGCATGGCGTCTCGCATGGCCGTGAGATCCACCACGGCAGGAACACCGGTGAAATCCTGCATGATGACTCTGGCAGGCTTGAAGGGAATCTCAGTGGCATTCTGACTGGTCTTCTCCCAGTCGAGAATATTCTCGATGTCCTGTTTCTTGATTTCGAAATCGTCGTAGTTTCTCAGAGCCGATTCAAGAAGGACTCGGATAGAGTAGGGGAGCTTCTCCACTCTGGGGTCCTTCAGTCCCGTGAGGGAGTAGTAATTCATTCCGTCGAGGGTCACCTCGGCGGATTTGAGACCTTTCTCGCCAGACATTGTGATGTGCGTGGGTTGTCACTTAAATTTGACAGATTTGAGGGAACGAAAACAGGAAGGCGCTCAAGACCCGGTTCTGTGTTTCACAGAAAATTAATAAACCAAACGATGAATCTGAGCACGCGAAGTTTCTTGTGTACGTAGACACGCGGTACTCGAATAGGCTCTGACAGACTTTGACGGAGAGCTAGAGGCACTCTGCGTGCAGTGGTTTCAGTTTTCACGTTGGGTCGGTCACGGAGAGCTGAGAAAAAGAAATTCGGTGATGTCACTAGCTGCAGTGACTGCATGTGACTGCACCCACCACGTCACGGTATACGCGGCGCCGCCCATTTTTTGGAAAGGCCGGCGCCGAGCGCGCGGCCGGAGCACGCGCTCTTTTGCGCGCTGCCACCCAACGTGCGCCGCCGCTCGCCCATCTGTCTGATTTCAGTCAGTGAAAAAGATTTGTTCGACACCGTTGCCTTCTTCAATCTTCTTCTTCTTCTTTAGAATACATGTGCCTGTTACTTCCTGCTGACAGTTTACACTTGTTGACAGAGGCTTACAAGTTTGGGTTTGTTGAAGGAGAAGAATTTTCCAGAATTGAATCATTCCTGAGCTTGAATCAACTGATCCCAAATTTACTTACCTTGTTTCTTACCTGAGGCATCCTACCGTGCGTCTTGGCTTTGCAGTTGTGTTCCTGTGATCCATGTCCCTGGCCCCAAAGGTGCAAAAGCTCCTGGAGGGCAGGGAAGACGCCAGGGTTCCAAGCTGGTTTCTCTCTGAAATTCAGCCGGCGTCTGCGTCTGTTGAGAAAGACAAGGGAGACCTCCGAGAAGCGTGCGGACTCCTTTTTGACGGCCTGACAAAACTCCCGCAGCTGAGCCTGGCGTGCCTGTATGCCCTTGTCAAGGCACACCCGGAGATCGTGCGTGATGTTGTGAATCAGTTTGAGGAAACGGAGCATATTAATGCCTCCGTAGAGAAGGCACCGCTGCGGTCTCACTGGGGCATCGTGGAGGGGCTCTGTGGGGCCAAGGGGGAGAGTGTGAGGAGGGGATCAAATGCCCAGGTGAAAATGGAAGTCCTTGGCGGTTTCTTTGGTGTGCTGGGCAGAGCACTGCAGCACATGACGCACGCAAGCCAAATGAAGCTGCTCCGATTGGTTGGTGATGCGGTGGTGCGTGTCGAAGGTTGTGAGCAGTGGCGAGATCTGAGGGCGGACAGCTTTTTGCGGCTTCAGCTGATTGACCTTCTCTCCTTTGCGCAGCATCAAGCCTGGACCGCCGAAAACATCGCCACTTGCGTAGAGTGGCTGTCAGACCCTGCAACTGACAAACTGAGTGAGAGCAAAAAGGCTCTTTTTGACATTCTGAGCCGGCACCGCAAGGTGAATCAGAAAGAGAACACACCCAATTTGATTCGGCAGATCTTTGTTCACCTGTGCTCCAGATGCTTCGAAGCCTTCCAGTTGGAATCCTCAGAGATGTTGTGGGACAAGGGGGGCCGTCGCCGTAGCAGTGCGGGTGTTCAAGCTGATGGGACAAGAAATACAATGGTCCTAATGAAATCACTCTCTGACAACGCCCCGCTTCTCCCCAACGCCGCTTCAGCTTGTCCCGCCGTCTCCCCCTTTACCCTGCTGCTCCTTGCCGATTTTGATGAAGCAATTCTGGACTCGAATCTACAGGCGCTGTTGAATGCCAACCAGACTGTAGGTACGGGTGTTGCAGTGGTGGCTGGTATTGACTTCTCTGAGTATTTGGCCTGTTTCGTCGCCCTCGCACAGTCCTACTGTAGCACCAACGCGCAGTTCCTCACGCAGGTCTGTCCGCCTCCGTTGTTGCTAGCTTCTTAAAGCTCTCTTGCAGATGGAAGGAAGAGGTTTTCAAAATTGCACCTCATCTGGTTTTGCCTTCGATGTTTGAATCGTTTGCATCGCATGTTTTTCTCTTCTTCCATCCTTTTGCTGTCTTTCTGGAGATTCGTTGCCAACCCGCTCAGCACGCACTTAGAAGGTGTGTTACAGAATCGCACAAACAACGTTACCAGAATTCCACATCTCCGTTCTCCCTATCCCCTGCAGATCCTCGCCAATGCGTTGAGCAAGTGTGCGGGTCTGTTGTCGAGAATGCACTCAGTCTGGTTGAGAGCCAATGACGGCTTTGCGCTTTCCTCGGTTCTCTTCTGTCTGACTGCCAACCTTTTCCCGTCATTTCGGACTCGATGCCTGTCCGGGTCTCAGCAGCCTGAGGCCCTCTGCCCCGCCTCCCGTTTCTCCAGTCCCTGTTTGTGTCGACGATCTTCGCGAAGGGGATCTCGAAAGAGATCTTCTTTGACAGACAAGAACAGGGAGCCGAACGAAAAAAGAGAGAGAGGAGGCCAGAGAGAAAGGGAAGGAATACTCTCGGGTCTCCGTGTCGATCTATCCACCCCCTCATCAGCAACAGGACCAAGCTCAAGCTCCTCCTCCTCGAGTTCCTCTTCCTCTTCCTCATCTTCTTCCTCTTCCTCTGCGGGGAATGCCCCCCCGACCAGTCGCAGAGCAGGAGAGTTCACCCCTGCTGCGACTGCAGGTGTGGGGGCTGCTGCTGCTTCTGCAGGGTCCCGCTCGGCTCTGTCCACCGGGGGCAGGAGTGGACGTGCGGGAGGGTTGTCAGCAGGAGGGGGCGGTGGAGGCACGGGGGGCACAGAGGAGTACGAGTTTGCCGCAGCTCTGGATCCTTCCCGGGTCTGCAAACTCTTCAGAGACCTCTACGTGGACTCACCCGCACAGTCAGTCAGTCAGTCAGGCAGTCCAGCAGGCAGTCAGTTAAGCAGGCAGTCAGTGAATCAGTGGGGCAAGCAAGGGCACGGCAGGAAAGGAAAGGAGGGAAGAGAGAATGCGACCTCATTCAAGCGGGCCCCTTCTTCACTTCTCACTCATTCAAGTGAAGGAAGGAAAGAGACCACAAGCAGGCTCCAGACAGGCCGTGTATGCACTGTGAAAGAGTGAACAAGATTTTCTTTGTGCGTAATTTGGTGTTCGTTCTGTCGGTGGGGGCACAAGGGTGTCTGTCTGTTTGTCTCGTAATTCTGTCGATTGATTCCTTTCGAATTCAACGGAATGACGGGCGGGATGGAGGAGATCGAGACTGGATTTTCTTTTTAGCCTGCACTTCTAACACGCGAAAGCAAACTGGAAGAGCAAACGAAATGCTTCGCAGGGGGCATCACATCCATCGGGGCGAATGAATGCACGGCCTCGATTGATTTTGTGTTCATGGATGGATGCATGCAGGTTGCCTCCTCAGCTAGTGACTTCAATTCGGTATCTGTTGACGAACACATCGTCCCCCTTTCGCATTGCGTGCCTAAGGACTCTCTCTAGTGGCACACAGCCCGTGAGAAGTCTCCTTCATGCACTTGATGGGAAATTCGGGTTCTGGTCAGCAACCACGAGACCCCCTGACCCATACGGCCACACAGGGGGGGAGGGGGGAGGGAAGACGTTCCTAACCCCCCCTCAAATTCGGACCGTCGCCTTCACCCCCGCGTCTCCTCCCACCACGCAAGGCAGAGTCGTGCCTTTCGTGGGTCTGATGAATCTAGGGAACAGTTGCTACCTGAACTCTTTTCTGCAGGTCTGTCTGTTCAGCTGTTGTTGGTGTAGCGTCGGTTTGTCGGTCGGTCTGTGCGAGACGTGAAAATACAGACGGCAACGCATCTTCGCCCCTCTTCCCTCACTCGCTCCATCGGAGCCTCCTTCTGTTGTGTGTGTATGGAAAGCGAGTCTGCGAAAAAGAGAGAGCCTTCTTTTCGTCCTCCATCTGTCTGTCTTGGAGAGAAATGTGGAGTCCGTCGGTCTGTCTGTGTTCATGGCATCTCAAAGAAAAGAACAACCACATTCCCGCATCCCTGCCTTTTTCCACTTCTCTCGCAGGGTCTGTTCCTGACCGACGCCTTCACGCGAAAGCTCTTCTCCAGATTTCAGGCGACCCTCACGGTTCCCCGCATCCCGGACGTTCTCGCTCGCACCATCGCGGCCCCTTCAGCGACTGCAGCCGCAGCAGCTGCTGTTGCCGCTGTGGAAGGGGCAGACGAGGTGACGGTCACAGAGGACATCCCCACGGACGCCGCCTCTGACTCGTCTCCTCTGTCGCCTACGGGGGTGGGAGGGGTTGACACAGAGCTAGAAGGGTCAGATGCGGGAGGAGCAGGGGGGTATCCGGCAGGATCGCCGCGCTTCCTTCCGTTGAAGAGTGGGGCGCCTGCAGGGCTGCAAAGGTCACCACCTCCATCATCCGGAGGGGTGCGGGACGGTCATCTGAGAGGGAAGCGTCAAACAACGGCAGTTCAACTATCTGTGGGTGTAGGGTTGGGGAGACAGTCACCCCCCTCCGAGGCTGGTGTGGGTGTAGGGGGGACTGGGTTGGGGGGTCATGAGGGGGATGTGCCTACTCGTCCTAGAAGTGGGAGTTGCACGGTGATGTTTAAGGAAGGGGGGACGCAAAGCGATTTTGGATTTGCCATGGAGAACCCGGAGAAGGATGGGAGGGGCGCAGAAGGGGGAAGAAGTTTGGCAGAGGGAAGTGGAGCACCTCAGAGCTCTCCACGTCCCATTGTTTTAGCAACGCATGTGGGTGAGGAGGAGGGGAACAGACGTCGACTTTCAGCCAGCTCGTTGACTTTGTCAGATTCAGAAGGGAGCCAGAGTGGGGACGAAGAAGGGGGGGGACGTCAGGGGCGTTCAAGAAGAAGTTCTGCAGAGGGGGGGGGATTTGAGGGTTCGAGGGGTCGGGGAAGATCGGCATCTGGGTCTCGAGAGGTTGTGTGCATGGAGATGCGAATCCAAGAGGGGGGGGTGACTGAAGAGGGTGATGTTCCAAAGAGACAAATGACAACGGAAAGCAACACAGACAGTAACGCACCTTCCTCTTCTAGAAGTGCGCCGAAAACAAAGGAGGCAGATCCAGAGAAGCCCGAGGTGATCTGTCGTTTGGCTTGTGTTATGGCTGCACTTTCAGCTTCGGAGAGGAAGTGTGTGAGTCCGGCAGGATTCGCAGAGACGTACCCTGATGGGCTCAGCGGGCAACAGCAGGTCGGTCTCTCCATCGATCCATGTAGAGAAATGAATGAGTGCATTGAAGACCGATTGATTGGCCGCCTTCCGCGTTCTCAGCATGTGCTCTGGACCTGAAAGAGAAAACAAAAACATTTTTGTCAGAAATAATCGGGACGTGCGTTCCGGCTGTTACTCGCGTAATCATGGGCAATCGAGTTCCTCACCCACAGATTGTCTTACCGCTGAACTTCAATTGCTATCTTTGACTCCTCACAGCGTTTCACGCTTTTTTTCGTCTTTTCCCCCCTTGCAAACACAACGATCCTCGGTTTCTGTTTCTTTTGAATGGCAGAAGAGAATTTAGATGGACTCTTTTTGTGGCGTTCGATGGTTTTTTCTCTGTCTTGTCTGCAGGACGTGACTGAGTTTGGGCGTTGGCTTTTGGAGGCTCTTGGGGGGGTCGAGAAGGAGAGTGCAATTCCTTTCGCGACCTTTGGAGGTGCTGTTTCTTCAGTGAACAGTTGTCGGCTGTGTGGACATGAGACAACTCGCACGGAGGCGGTCTCTGATTTGAATCTGTCAGTATCAGAGGCGACTGGGGCAGCCTCCCCCCTGTCTTTGGGAAATTCCGCTCTCCTCTTCCAGGAATCAGGTGGTCCTCACAGAAGGCACTCGTACGGTTTGCTCGGTCAGTGCAGGATGAGGTGATGAATTGATGGTGGAAAAACCCCAAAAGTGTTTGAATACCTTTCACGCGCAGGACAACACTCTTGTTGTACGTCCCTCCATGTCGCTCCATCGGAATTAGTCGACGTAGAGACCGGCTGGACGGGAATGCCTTCAAAGAAAAGGCGCTCTCTGTTGATCCAAATGTTTGAGTGTCACTTTTTCTTTTGCTGTCCCCCTGCTCGGTCCTGCTGTTCACTCCATTTGACCGGTCTCGTGTCCCCCTCTCCCCGTATGGCTGTCTACTTGCAGGCGGGGCCCCACCGAGTCCTTCCCCCTCACCGTCTCCGTCCCCCCTCCCCTCACCCACGGGCCCCATGTTCGGCCATGCAACACCACCCAGGCAGTACCCGCCGCCGCTCAGCGTCCACAGGCCATCGCCCCACTCGTCCTATGCCCCGTCGCCGGTGCAGTCCCCAGGTGCGCCCCCCCCTGTCCCTCCTTTCCATGGAATGCCGGGGCCCCATCCGCATGCACTGGGCCCCGGACATGTCCATCCGGGTTTTGCATCGCATCCCAGCTCTCCGGGTCCCACTGGAGCCCCCTCTCGTGGGTCGTCGAGAGACTTTGGGGCATCCGGGGTGCTCCCTCCTCGCACCCCTGACACCTTCCGGTCTCGGTGTGGTTCGAAGACATACTTGACGTCAACCTCCGTGACATCTCTGATGAACGAATTTTTGTCCTCCAAATCCCTGGCAGACTACAGGTCTGTCTGGTGGTGTGTCGTCTTTCTTGCAGTCTCATGAGTGAGAATTGGATGGTTCTGTCAAATCCGTGCGCGTGTGGAATCGTCTTTTTTTTTGGTGATTTTACCGAGAGTCTGTATGCATCGTCCTTCTCTGCTCTCATTCAAATTGGCTTCACGTTCTCTCTCTCTCTCTCTCTCTCTCTGTCTCTCTCTCTCTTTCTCTCTCTCTCTCTCTCTCTGTGTGTGTGTGTGTGTGTGTGTGTGTGTGCGTGCGTGCGCGCGTGCGTGCGTGCGTGCATGCGTGTGTGTGTATGTGTGTGTGTGTGTGTGTGTGTGTGTGTATGCGTGTGTGTATGCGTGTGTGTATGTGTGTGTTGTTTGTGTGTGTGTGTGTGAGAGAGAGAGAGAAAGCGTGTGAGGGTGTGTGACACAGTGCATGTGCTGAGGTGCGCCTCTCTGTATAAAACAGTCGGTCGCTAGTTGGTACATCTCTCTCTCTTGTCTGTGCCTTCATTTCGGTTGTGTTTTGCAGATGTGACGGCTGCTCTGAGAAGAAGGGCGTCTCTCAGAGGTACGTGATCTCGACCTCCCCTTCTCACTTGGTTGCCGTGTTGAACAGATTCGACTTCGATCCCAACTCCCTCTCCCAGCTGAAGGTACCAACAAGGGTCGAGATCGACACTCACTTGACACTGACGTCCTTCTTCAACGCCCCCCCCTCAGCAGAAGGAAGACCGAACTCTCTGCTCCCCTCAGGCCGCCGACCGAGTCTCTCTGGCAGGATCACACAGCACGTTGTGCCGACTGCGCAGGCAGGAGAGCCCCCCGCACCGTCCGAGGCTGCACCGAGAGTGACGGTACAGCAGTACGGTCTGTACGCGGCGGTCATCCATCAGGGAGACACGCCTCACAAAGGTCACTACTATACCATAGGGAGGCAGTCAAAGCACGTGAAAGTATTCGACCTGGAGTGTGACAAGAGAGACGCCTCCCCATCTGCCAAGTCGGTGGGAGGAGCTCCCACGGCTGCCGGAGGAGGAGGGAAACTCTCCCGCCTGGAGAGTGGGAAGTCCCTCGGTGTCCCTCCACAATCGTATCAGCTGCCCCCACAGAGTCCAGGAGGGGGGTCCCTGTTCAGGCCCTCTTCTGCCGAATCCACCCCTTCGAGTGTCCGCATTGCACGCAACACACAAGGACAATGGTTCAGATTCAACGATGCCGATGTAAAGGGATTCGACATCGCCAGGTTGAACGAAAGTGCCAACGGTCGTGCGACTGCGTACCTTCTTTTCTACCGCCTTCTCGAAACTGTCACTCTTTCTCTCCCAACACCCCCCCATCCCCTCCGCTTGAGAGGAAATTTTGCTTCCCCCATCCGTCCTTCCAACGATCAGCCCTTTGAGGAGTCGTCGTGCGTCAGTCCAAGAAGCCAGAGCGCCAGGGCAAGGCAGCAGAGGAAAGAAGGGAATGAAAGCCTGTCAAAAGGCGGGAGGGTAAAAGGAGGAGCGGGCACGACTGTAAAGAACGGAGACTCAAAACCTGCGCTCCACCTGTCTTCTTCCTCTGTTGCAGCCATAGCCAAAGCAGCAGACCAGTCTGCCCTTTCGTCCCCTTCAAAAAGAAGATCAGACGACTCACCCCGGAAGCCCCCAGTCCCCTCATTCCGAAAAACGCGGTCCTCAAAGAGCTCAAAAGACCTCATCGCCTCCTCTCCCTCCACACAAAAGCTATCGATGCCGTCCTCGCCCAGGTCCAGCAAGCCAAAAGCAGCAGCGGGAAAGTCAAAGAGCAACGCAGAGTCTGTGTCTGTGCCCGCTAATCTGAAGCCGCAGCCGGGCACTGCAGTCAGCCAATCCCCTTCCGGTTCCTCTGCCTCTCTCAACACAGGAATCAGCGCAATGGGGGGCGAAGGGAAACCTGTCTCCTTGGACATGATCAGATCTCCCCCCACTTCCCCCCTTCCAAAAGCACAAAACGATCCCAACAGAGCCCCAAGGATACAAATTCCCCAGAGTTCCTCGCCAGAAGGGACTACCACTGCTTCTGCAACTGCGGCGAGCTCATCCGACTCTCTCCAACTTGTCACCCAGGAAATGCCCTCTTCGTCCCATGCCCCTGCAACCACCCACCCTTCTTCTTCGTCTGCCACCTCACCCCCTCAGATCGTCACTACTCGGAGTGTAGAAACCACTGCGGCCTCATCAGGCCAGCAGCAGCCCCAACAGCTTCCACGAACGTACTACCTAGCTGCCTTGTGGGACAATCTCAGTTGCGCTCTTCAAGACCCATTCAGGTATGAGGCGACCACAGGCAGAGCAACATACAAGCCTGTACGTATGCAGATGGCATATGCCCAGAGAAGCAGACGCAGTGAGGCCGCCCCCTCTCCCTCGATTGCCCCCTCCTCTCCTGTGGGTGCCAGCCCGGCCCCAGGGAGTCCAAACCCGAGCCCGAGGGTACCCGCTCCCCCCAGTCAAGGGGCCTCAAGGCACCCTCATCCACACAGCCCAGGCCCCCACATGCCTCCCTACGCGCACCCCTCTGCTCAACCGCAGCACCCAAGACTCCACCCCTTCCCCCCCCATCAGCAGACCCCTGTACGGATGCCCCCATTTCCCATTCCGAGAGGCCATCACCCCTTCCACCACCCGCCGCCTCACTTCAGATAAGCATGGACTGACTGATCAGCGAGGGGGTGCGTAGGGACAGGAGATGCTCTGCTTCAATGGTTTCTCTTCTCATGCATGGATGGTGGGTGTTTTGGGTCCCTTGGTTTTTTGGCGTTGTTCCAGTCAGGTGGTGCAAAATCGTGAACGGGAAAGAGTGCATGAGAGACACTTGAAGGGCGGTGGACAAATGTAGAAAAGGGACAAGGCATCAAGGTCCAGCTTTCACATCGTCGGTCCTTGTTGCAGCGGAAGTTGTTTAAAAGAGAGTCGATGTGACAGGCTCACAGGTCTGGAAAGGAAAAAGGTGGTGAAGATATAAGAGGGCCTTGAGTCAAATCTGTTCGAATCAGATGGTGTCGTGGAAAGATCGACGAGCCGGCCAATCGCATCTCAAGAAAGGAAAAGTTTCTTGGAAAGCAGAACGCTAGGCAGAACGTCGATTGCTGTGTCCATGATTTTCTGGCCCATGTACGAATGTGTACGGAAAAAACAACTTTATGCAATACTCAAATGATGACGAATACTCAATGAGTCAGATGTATGATTGAATTCTATAGATTGAATTTCAATCATAAATATTCTGACACTGGCAAGATTCTCAATTATAGTCGGGTAGCTATGAATTTATGTTAGAATTCAATGTTGATCTTAAATTTTTGTGTTTTATGATTTTGGATCACTTAATGTGATTTAATTATGAATCAAATTTTACCAGTTTTAAACGTAAAAACTTAGTAAATTTCTTCTTGAATTCTTAATTCTTGGGCTATATATTACTAGCCTATGTGTACTAATGTGTGCAAATCTAATTTATATTAATTTGAGTTATGTATCTTTCGGACAATCCTCCGGACATCTAGCTGGATATCTAGCCAGATTAATCCGGGATTATATAGCCCCCAATATGAACTCGAGTCCTAATCCTATTATGTAAATGCATGCATATTGAAATACTATCATATATATATAGAGAGAGAGAGAGAGAGAAAGAGAGAGAGAGAGAGAGAGAGAGAATCAATTAGATTTAATTCTAAGTTTAATTCCCGTTCAAATACTTAAAGTCAGGCAAAGAGTCAGAGACTTACGCTTTAGCTCACGTCGCATATAGCATGCACGGCAGGCTATAAGTACGTGTACAGGCTAATATATGTGACGTTATATAAAAGCTAATATAAAACTTATAGCCTAGCTTACAGCGTTAGCTACACAGTAAATATCAATTTTAAAATATGTTTGAAAGGCAATGAAAGCTATATATATAGCTTGAAAGTTGTGATGAATCCGCTAGTAGGAAAGCTAGCGAACTATACGGGGCTCTACATACACACAACTTACTTGAGTCTACTTCGGTACTCGTCTGTTAGGTCCTTCATCGTCACTTCGAATCGTTCTGGTAAGATCCTTTCTGTATCATGGCTTGTCAAGTAATTATTGCTTCGCATGTATGCACGTCTGTATCACTTTCCAAGTGAATTCAGATACATACATGGATTTAACGTCACATCTGTTTCCATCTTTCCATCTCTGTATGTTCATGCTTTATGCTTCTTTCTGATACTGAGATCAGTCTCACTTCTGTTGTCATCTGTTATTGATGTGTTGCTTTGACAATGTTGCTGCAACTGTGTTGTTTGCACCGTTAAGATTGCCGCACGCCTGACGCACGCTCGGCGGGCCGTCCGTTCTGTGGGTCCGCTCCCCCCACGGCCCGTCGCCGCTTTCTGAATTAGGGCACAACAAGTTGAATCAAAACTATTATAAAACGGTAAATAAAACCACTTAATCTAATTATGATTATATTAAATTTTAAGTAAGAACTATTAAAATTTAGACCGGCTGTTTGGTGATACAACTCTGAACTTTGAACCTAGTAGGTTTGAAGTGTTGCCATGGCTTAATAACCATAACAAGTCGTTACCTTGAAAGTCGAACCACTTCAATGTAGCCACCCTTTCATTGGCTTTCGAGAATTAAGATTTTAATATGAAATATCATGAAGTGACAGTTTTTCAGTTCTATGTGCTTCAGACTGCCGCTTCTTCAGTGATCTTCACACAAGAATGCAGGGCTTGGCCGGGTATTTCTAGCAAAAAGATGTATCATTTGTTAAGTATCATGCAAGTTGTTCAATCCTAGGTATGATCTGTAAAGTTTTAAAATAAAATAAAGTTTAAAGTCTGGTTTTAGTCTGTGGACTCTGAATTTGAGTCTGAAATATAACTTTTGAAACGGACTTTAAATTTTTTTAAATATACATTGAAAAATGTTAGCTAAACAATTGTAAACAACAAATCAATGTATTTAAACTTTTTATTCTTAAAATTTTAAAACCAAAGAAGTTTTCTAGGTGATGCACAGTGGTAAAAAAAAAAAAAATCTGAAAACGTCTATTTTTTTTTTTTATTATTTTAAATTTTATTGTATATGTAAAAAAAAATAAAGGTTAAATGACTAGCTTCAACTAGAGTTTGAATCATATCTAAAGGGATGATACTGAAGTGATTGCAGAATTTACGAGAAAGAAAGGGCGGATGCAAGTCAATGTGAATGGAAAACAAGAAGACATGGTTAGTTTTTGTAACAGGCACAGCAAAGGGAAGAGAGAAAAGTCTGGTGATAGTACAGTTGAACAAGGGAAAAAAGATCGGTTGGTCTGTGTTCAACAAAGTCGATGATGGAATGATGAAGACACTAGTAGAAACAAACGTACAATAACAACTAGGACTAGAACTAGGGTTGAAACTAGGGTTGAAAGATGTTTAAAACTTTGAGTCGAGTAATAAGTTTGCGAGGAAGTTAGTTTAAAAGTACTTCTAAAAGGTGCTCCTCTAGGTGCTCTAGGAAATCCTTCGTAGAAAAAAAGAAAAAAAAAAAAATCTGCAAAGGTCTTTTTTTTTTTTTTTTTTACCACTGTGCGTCGCCTAGGAAGTTTTAAAGTCTAAAGCCGCTTGAAGTCTGTGGTTAGACTTCATTATAAAAATAACTTTACAGATCATACCTAGATTCAATCCTTTGACACTCAACCCTCCACCCCCCCCCACCGCCCTGAACTAAGGAAGACATTGGGCATTTACATGGATGTGTTCTCGATGAACGCATTGGATGCAAGTTTCAAATTGGAGAATCATGTGCCTTTGATCTGCTGATACTCAATGAATGACATGCAGAGAAGAGATCTTCACCGGTCTGGCTGATTATTCATTTCTCCACCAGCCCCCTTTCACAATGATTCTTCAGAAATCAGCAGTACAGGCTTCCTCCCTCTGAATCCCCCCTCTGGAAGCTTCCATTCTATTCGGACTATCGATCGACGTATCAATGACTCTCCACACACTCAGATTGACTTTTTTTCTTACACCTGCTCCCGAGCTTCTTTCGACCAATGAAATGAAGCAATCCAGATTGATGTCTGGATTGATCTCCTTACACTTTACGATCGAACGCAGCTCAGGAAGCAGGGAATTCAAAAGAGGGAGATACAGACTGATACAGAAAGAGAGAAAGATCAGACAGTCGTCTTCCTGACATTATCACGCCCCCGAAAACAAACGCATTCACCAGGCTGAGCCACTGGCCAACCGGTCGAGTAAAAGGGCGCAGGGTGCACAGAAAGAAGCAAGAAGTCATCAGAACACAAACACCCAAGAGACAGTGAAATCAAGCCTGAATGAAAGAAGAAGGTCGGGGCCCTATCATCAATTTCTCCCAAACCGCCCCCCTTCCCCAGTCTGGAGAAAAAGAGCGCGCGTGGATCAATCAAGAAATCCACCGTCCCTCTTCCCTTTCTTCTTTGTCACTTTGAGAGTCAAAGAGGTCACGCCTCCGAACAAGGCGCTCTCTGTCTGACCCACCCCATCCCGTCACCCTCCCTTCCCACTCAGACTTCCCCCCGTCCTTCCTTCCAACACATCCAGCGCCATCAACCCCATCAACCCCTTTTGAGAGCAGGAAGGCGAGGAGTCTGAACGGGAGATCTCGAAGGAACAGAGGAGACAGGACTGCTCTCAGAGACGGCAGTCGACATCTGAGAGATCAACTCCACTGTCGGAACTTTCGCAACTGGCAGCTCTAAGGTACACGAAGGTTGGACTCGAAAGAAGTCCCAGTGCTTGGCGATCACGTGGTCGACGTTGTGATGGAAGGTCATGTTCTTTGCCAACTCTGCCCTGCTGTCACGCTTGAGGTGCTTCTTCTTTGGAGGGGCGGGACAGAGGTGGCAATATTCACAACCGTCTCCACCGGTGCATCCTTTTTTGGGGTCGTTGGCCCACGCACAGCGCTTGACACAACAACCGAAAGCCCTGTGCTAGCGACTGCCCTCGTTCAAGGCGTAACAGAACTGATCAGCGCTGTCGTCATCAGGCAGGATGCAGGGGTGGATGTAGTCAGGGAAGTGGTCCTTGTGGGAGAGTTCGGACTCGGTCACTTTGAGGAGACAGGAAAAGGATTTGCTGCGCTTCAATTCCAGCGGCGCTTCCTGAGCGTCCTCTGGAAAATGCAACATTGAGTTCTTCACATAAGGCTGCACTTCAGTCGAAGGGTACTTTGTTCTAGGGCCTGTAGGCACGGAACGCTTACAAAGAGAGTCACCGCAAATCATTTTGTTGGTTGATTCTCGAATCAGTCACCAAAAAGAGATGGAGGAACGCTTCAAGTTCAAACAGAGGAACAGGCACGATTCTGTTCAGCAAGTTAATGAAAGTCTAAGTCTGTTTCAATTGAAGTCTAATTTGAAGACTTGGTATGCAGGCCGGATGTCAGAACCGGTCCAAAGATTCGATTGATCGATGAAGTGAGCCAGGTTTTTTTCAATGTGTTTTTTTTCAGTGGTGGCGCGGCCGCGCTTCAACAGCCCGAGCTAGTATACCACGTGGCCCCGCAATTTAATGGAATCCGGGCCCGCAAAGCGAACTTCTATATCGATCCTATAAGTGCCCCGCGCGCCATGCCGGCTTCGAGGCCGGGCCCGACCCGACGCGTCGGAGTGGGCCGCGAGCCGCGTCGTAGCATGCATGCGCCCTGCATGCGAATTCATTCACGTGCACAAATTTTGCCTGACCTGCATAAACTCTAATGAGTCATCAATTGACGGGAAGGACTCTTTTCTTGCTTTGCTATTCCTCTCACACACTTCTGACATCGTATTGAGACTCATCTACAAGGTAGGAATCGCTGCAGATCCGAAGCATGCACATCCATATTCTTCGTCACTCGAAGGGACACGCCAAGATGCCCAGGTCGTGTTGGCTGTCCGTCCTTCTTTCCTCCATCGCTCTTCAAGTGGGGAATGCAGACATCAGATGTGCCACGCCACACTGCACAGGCAAGGTGGCAGCTATCGGAACGGCCGATAATTTCTTCTACAACCCCGAAAAGAACAATTTGCACCACGACCTCACAGGTGCCAACATTCTTGTGATTGGGGATTCTAGAGGTATTGGGAATGCACTCGTGAGAAGAATGGTCAACCTCGTGGGGTCCACAGGAAGGGTTCTTGGGGCTTCCCGAACTCCTCCTGAGCTGCTGGAGCCCAACCTGAAGGAACTCCATGACAATGACCCTCGGTACAAGCACATCATCTTTGATGCAGGTGACACACCTCGATACAACTACACGACTGACTACACCGCAGAGTTCACGCAG